>JABGLZ010000508.1:0-44507 GCA_014705045.1 Colletotrichum theobromicola | reverse complement strand
CGCGGAGGAGGCGCCGCGGAGCCCGGCCCCTGATCTTTTGCTAGCCAGCTCGCGCTCTGCCCGCCCTCTAAGATGGAGGCCTTTGTAGGAGAATCAGAAGGTAAGCCAATCGGAAGATGAAAGGCTTACCAGAAGGCAAATGGCTAAGGGAAAGGGAAGACTAGAAAGCAGGGAAGGGACAGAATTGAAGACTTACGCACAAAAGTTTTCAGTTAAGTGGCATGGGCCGCCACATTCTAGCCACGAAAGGACGCGCTACAGAGTGTGGTACGTCATGAACTTCAAACGTCACATTGACGGAGTGAGGACAGGATGTAAGCGAGTTGTCAGCTTTTCGTTGTATCTGGGGAGAGAGGCGGGCCCTGGAGTGAGTGCCTTTTTCTATACCGATTGCCTGTGTGCCGGACGTCATGCGACGAACTCGGCGTGACGGAGCGATCCGCCGGGAGCGTACGCATGATGTCTAACCGACGTTGGAGTTCTAAATGCTGCAGAT
This sequence comes from Colletotrichum theobromicola, assembly GCA_014705045.1. Classification (NCBI taxonomy): domain Eukaryota; kingdom Fungi; phylum Ascomycota; class Sordariomycetes; order Glomerellales; family Glomerellaceae; genus Colletotrichum; species Colletotrichum theobromicola. The sequence continues at coordinate 44,011 of JABGLZ010000508.1, read as the reverse complement.
GCCCATCGTCTTAAGAGAGATCAATAGGAACCACTGTATAGCCATGGCATGTGGCATGTTTAAGGTATGTTGGCTTACGCCGTAAATTTTCCCCATTCGTACGTCGCAAATCTGAGAATACTACCTCATACTAGGGGTTTGACAGGTACCGAGCCTTTACGACTCGCTCGTACACCCAGCCTAATTAGCCCCCCCAGATTTGGTCAAACCTTGTCGGACTTGGGGTCCGAACGCAAAGGGCTCGGGCGCGCGACGCCTCTCCTCCGAGCCGAGGTGTATGTAACTGACAGCAAGGGAACAGCCTGAAAAGAAATGGGAGACCGAGCAGCCTAAACATGCGCAGTTATATCCTGAAAGATTCAAATTTGGCAAGTGTTTCCTGCGTCTGGTCGTTGGTTCTGTAGGGGTTTTTTTTTTTTTACCTTATCACTAATCAGAGCGTTTTGCTCAGATTAGCGCAGAGATAGATTAAGTGTCGCGTGGCGGAGCGGAATAGTCTTTAAATAAGGATTTTAAAGAAGTCGAGGTACAATATACAGCAAGGTAGAGAAATGAGGCAGACCAGGCAACTCTAATGCACTTTAAAGAATGCGAGACCGACGTCGCCTCTACGATGTAGAAGCGCTGCGAATGGCGGATAGCTCCGCGGAGAGCCACGGGGATAGCTCCGCGCTGGTTAAGGATAAAAATAATCGTAGAAGCACGTTGTTAGCCCCCTCTGTGCCCTAGCTAAGTGCCAAGACACAGCTTGTTGTCCACCTCATGCCGTCCACATCGGGCTGCTGTATCCGCATCTGGCACGAACCGGAATGCCAAGAGCAAGCCTTGGATTTGGTGAAGCGTCTGCTGGACCTGCCGTAGAAGAAGATGGGAAGGCTCCCAGGTCTCCGATCTGGAGGCACAACAGGTGTACAGAAGGGCCCCTCCGATCGATTGTCTCAGTGGACTACGGGATAAGGCGGACGGGGTTCGAACTAAAGACCGACGGGGTTTGAACTAAGGACCGACGCTTTTTCTTTTTGTCCACGCTAATCGCAATTTGCTGGTTCAGCAGAATCACAGGAAATTGAGGGGCTCTTTACATTTTAGTCCATTGGCACCCGTTGGGAATGCCCAGCATTGGGAGACACGACACTCTTCCTCTAGAACAAATATCGTCTAGCGCGCAAGGCGCTGGCTGACAGCCTCTTCCGCTACGACGGGTACGCTACTAATGTGAGAGACATGACGGCCTCACCTGGCAAGGTTCTAGAAACCTTCCTCAGAGCGCCCCGAGCGGGGACTTGGGATGGAATGTCTCACGGCCGATTTCACCAATGATCATTTTGCACAGGAGGCCGGCGATTATGGCATCCGCCCGGCCTTTGGTGCGCTCGGCATATAATTTCCCAAGAGGGCATCATGATTACTGAACTGACACAGCCACACTTCTGCTAGATCTCTCGTGGTGGTGGGGGTATTCTTAAATCGCGGGCACATCCCTGAATACCTTAGAGCAAAGGGCGTCCGCGTCGAGCTACTGCGTACATACATCGCCCGTCAATGCCAGATCACTCCTTGAGCAATCAAGAGACACTTGTTTATCGTGCCAGACAACAGAACAATAACGGAGCAATGATTCCCGTCTGGTAATTTTGTCAGTCTCAGTATCAGTGCCAGTGTCAGTGCTAGCGTGCGCAACATTCTGTGGCCCCAACTCCCCTCATGACCCATGTCACTTTGAGTCTCAAGAGTCGTCTTATTCCCCAATTAAGTATTAGAGTGAGCCGTGGGGGCTCTTTCCCCTTTTGTCCTCTTTGGGCAAGTTACTAATGTGGCTAACAACCGCCGGCAACCTTTTCACGTCTCTCAAACTCACATAAGCTGAGGCTTGGCCAGGACAGCGAGTACGACATGCTCGGCATCTGCTACCCGGCGCACTCTTGGTCCGCGAATCAAGGCCCGTGAACAGAGATCGGACACGCCTAGGTGCCCATGTCGGGAGTTAGATTTGACGTCGGGGGTGGTTCGCACGCAGGCACCTCATGATTACTCGTACTCGCACTTGAGAGTTCCAGTTCGCTGGGAGAGGTGGACTCGAGGGGGGCCCGACATGGGGCTGTCAAACTGTTGGTTACCGCCAACTTTCTTCGTCAGATGACCAGATGACGACCAGACGACGCCAAGACCCGTCGCTGTGTAGCTGATTGCCTCCGCCTTAAGAGCGGGCACAGGGCGCGCAGGATGTGCTCAGGCGATCAGGTCGACCCTTCTTTCCGCCTGGTCTGAACTAATTATAACCCGGCCGAGCCCTCTTCTTCCATCTACCTCTGGCGAAGCTAAAGATGTTTCTTTGATTAATCTTCAACCTGTCACCGAGGCGGTAGGCCTCATAAGGCTATTATCATGTAGAATTTCTACCGCGGACGCCGTCTACGGCACGGCATACGGGCAAGAGTAATTTCCTCGAGTTCTGGAGCAACTAGAAATAATCCCTTGACAGCCCACGCTCTGCCGTTCAAGATGGCTCTCCACCCGCTGGGCCACACACTCTTTCATTCTTTGAAATGTTACGCTCATTCACTCCATTCGTTTCGTTCTTGTCGCTGGTCCTGACCTCGGGACCAGCCACAGTCTCAGGACACAAGAGCCATGGCCTCTCCGCTCGTGATGTCCGTTCCATGGACCAAGCACTACACTCTTTAAGCAGAAGAGCCTTAGACGGCTACTACGTCATCGACACAGAGATAGGCAGCGAATGGGGCTGCAGCGAGGCAAAGATTGGCAGGCTGGGGCAGATCGTCAACGATGCTCAGGCACTGGCCACGATTGCGTCCGCTGTGCTCGCGGAGCCGGACACGGAGTTCTCTGACGCATTCGTTTTGTGGTTTGGCGGTAAGAGACTTTACATGCTGCGTGCGGACGCTCGAGACCAACAACGAAACTGACAGAACGGTGACACAGAGGACAACTCCAAGGCCGACATCAGAAAGACCTTGAAGCAGTCGAACTACGACTCCGTGTTGACTTACCTCAAGCCGCCGTCGGCGAACAACCGCGTTGCCGACATGCTGATGGACAACCTCAGTCCCACCGGTCTGACATACATGTGCGCTGCCGCTGACAACAGCATGTGCTCGGGCGGCTTGGTGGCCGGTGCTCACCAGCATGGCGCCGGAGGACTCTCGGGTCACTCCATCGTATTGTGTGACAGCTTCTTCGACGGGGTGTCGAACCAGGATATGCTTGCGGCCTGGCAAGACACCAGACGGCTCAAAGGTTCCTCCGGCTTCTACCTGCTGCATGAGGTCCAGCACTTGGCCGCCTTTGTCGGCGATAACAGGCGATGCATCGACGTTCCTGACCCAGCTTACAAGGATGGCAGTGGTTGCTACGATGCGGGATGGTAAGAACCACGCTGCTCAAATGTTGTGGATGTCTTGCTAATGCATAATGCCCAGCTGTTCGAGACTTGCGCCCAAGGACAAGATTATGAATGCCCAGAACATGGCATTCTTCGCCCTGGAAGTCATGGCCAACCCCGAGAGTGGTGCCCCGCCTGGTGGCTCTTGCACCATCATGAAGAGAGACAGTCCCGACATGCTCCTTGGAGACGCCCTCCTGGAAAGGTCTGGGTACAGCCCGAGGGATGAGTATGAAGCCTTCCTTCGCAGACAAGCCGGGCCGGCATCGACGTTGAGCTCAATGAGGAGAAATGTCACGAGCTCCCGTCCACCCAGCCGGTCGACCTCAAGAAGGCCCAGCGGCGAGGTTACACCCTCTGGACCTGCAGGCGACATCCCTGCAACCCCTTCTCGTCATGCCACCAACAAGCCGGCCACACCCTCCCGCTCGGCGAGCGAGAAGCCTGCGACACCCTCTGGATCAGCGAGTAAGCCTCCAGGAACGCCTTCTCGCCCCGCGACTGACAAGGTTGCCACGCCTTCTCGTTCCGCAAGCAACGCTCCGGTTGGAACACCTTCTCGATCGGGAAGCAACGCGCCGGGAACACCATCTCGGCCAGCGAGCAGTGGCCCTGCTGGTACGCCCTCCCGCCCCTCCGGTACACCCTCTCGACCGGCAGGCGACGCCCCCGTTTTCACCACGCGGCCGCCAGCTTCCCTGGTGTCGTCTTCGGGCGTTTCGTACTCCATCTACTACTCCACTGCGCCGCCTACCACGGACGAAGGCGGAGTACCCATAATTCCCATCGTGCCTGTTCCCGTCCCCATTGCCCCCGTTCCTCCGGTTGTTCCTCCGGTTGGTGGTGGCGGCGGAGGCGGCGGCGGAGGCGGCAACGACAACCCCGGCAACAACCCCACCAAGCCGGCCGAACCTTCCCAGCAGCCCTCCGCTCAGCCGACTTCGGCCCCGCCGACCTCCGAGCCCGAGGCCCCACCCACGTCGGCGCCGCCCACCTCAGCCCCTCCGTCATCCTCGCGACCCGCCTCGTCAGCTACACCCTGCTCGTCGAAGGCTCCCCTCCCCGCCGTTCCCAACGGAGGCAACTCGCCCGGCGACCGAGACGGCTTTCCCCAGGCCGTGTATGACAACCTCAAGAAGAAGGCAGCCCCCACCACGGCACCTCCAGCCACCAGTACCGTGCCCCCTCCTCCCCCGCCGACGAGCAGTGATAGCTCCATCCTCGAGACACTCGGTCCGCTGCCCTCCGCGACGGCCGCCCCTGTCCAGCCGGTCGCTTGCTACAACTTCAACGTCAACGCATACGGATACTGCTGCAAGGGACCTGACAGTCCGTGTGAGAAGGATCTTGGCACTTGCTACTACGGAGGAACTGGTGTCACTGGCGGCGCGACTAATGTGGTGCCTGATGGCGCTACTTGCCCTCCTCCCTCGGATGCCAAGTCTTGAAGCGATTGGACTGGGAATCGGATTGCGTCCTGTGTTGGATAGATAACAGCGGGGGCCATTAGGTATGAACTATACGTAGTATGTAGTTGGATGAGAAAGGATTAGGTCTCCAATGAGACCAAATACTAGAAAGCCTTGCACATCCCAAGCTTTCCTGCTTATCAAGTGGTTGTTGAGACGCTCTGACAAGAGCGCCACAGCTGACAGTTGCGGCGTACTAATCACACTGTGCCTCCATTAATAAGTCGATGCATTCCACGTGACTCTTGTCAAGTACGTGAGTGTTAAAAGGCGTTGCTGGGCAATAGGATGTTTCAACGAGACGAGAGCATGATTATCGCGAGCTTGTTCGAAGTGTACTGATAAGTGGTAGAATAATGCCGTGAACATTTCCTAGCTTCATCCAGGAGTCTCTACATTCCTATCTTGATCTTCAAGCCTACATCCTAACCAAGGACGACCTCAATCTTCCATTGATTACGGCAGGATTGCCCGTTATCTATCTAAGTCCTTCTTGTCTCCCATTTGAGATGACCCTCCCTGCAACTTTGATATGGCGTCAGCGTGAGACCACGGGAGGTCGGATCCGAAGTATCGAGCCATTCTATCTTCGAGGCTTGTTGCCTTAGCCCCATATTGTATTATGGCATCGATCTTTGACTCTTTTGAGGTCTTGGTCTGTGTCACAGTGGATTTGTGATACTCCTGAGGACATGGACCCTTGCGCCTTTGTAAGGCAGAATGTGTCAGTAGATCGTTCTGCCCATTTTAACACTGAAGATAAGAAGAAAGACGGCTTACTGAGTTGACAAATGGGAACCTATGAAGGCAAGAGTGATATTGGAGGCTGGCATGATCACTAATGCTTCAAAGACAGAATACTTTGATGTGATGGACGACGCTTGTACTGAGGGAGGATTGAGCAGATATTTCAGCTTTCAAATGAAGCCTCTGGGGACCTCGGGTAATTTATAAGTGTTACCTTCACTCGAGCCTTTGCGCACTTATCGGAGGCTCACTTTGCGCCGAGTCTGCGGACCACGGTCCACCTCAACTTGATATTCTTTGATAAAGTCTATGCATGCGTGCTGGCGGAAACGTCTTGTTAGACAGACTCCATTCGGGGATCTGACGGCTGACATGCGCCAATCACGTCGCACGTCGTGTGCGTGCTGCCTCACTTTTCCAGTAGATGATCTCAGAAGCGGATCTCCGCCGGTCTCCGTCGACGGCAAAAAACAAGGGTGCTCACCGTTAATGGAATTTAATTGGCCGGGCGGCCGGGCTCTGCAGGACTCTGCAGGAATCAGAAGGCTGAGTACAGCGACAAGACTGTTGCGTCTTAGCTTGGAAATGACCCTGCAGATCCCTGCAACGGCCCATCACTTGAGCGCAATATCTCCTTAAGCGCGAGACATGCTCTCTTAGGCGCCCCCCATCTATACTTCTCGTCGCCAAGTCTTTATAGAAGAATGTAGCCGTTGAAGTATAGTGGCTTGAACCCCAGGCTTCAACTTGTTGAAATCGACGGGCACTCAAAGGAGCGTCTTTTGGGGTTTAAGGAGATTCTGTTCCGATACACCATTTCGAAGTGGATCATGATGCAAAACCACCAAGCCATGCACCAGAACGATTCAGGGGTCAGCCAGACTTTTAGAGAAGGCCACTACATGTCGTGCGTTCTCTCTCATTCTAAATGTGCCCAATTGACTTTGTTATTTCCAAGCAAAATTCTGGACTATCCTGCCGCATCATTAGTGACCTTCACGTAAGACATTACAAATTACCTTACGCTGGCTATTATTGATGCGTTAGCCTTTTGTCCCTTCAATGTTCTGCTGACATATATCACCTTGAGTTAGAAGCAATCCATCGGTGTCTAGATATCACCTTTGTTACATGTATCCTGGACTTGCTGCGCCAGCTTCGTTCTGTCGGACAAGAAGCGCATCGCCAACTGACCGTGTGAGAAATCAAAGCGATCAAGGTAGGGACATACGCAATAAGCTCCTGCTAGTCGTAACAAGTTGTGGTTCATGTCACGAGCAAGGCTTGACACTTTGACGGACATTGTATTGACTGGCGATACTACGTTTTGAGAATCGCATGTCACATGGCAAGTCTGGTCTATTGAAATGGCATTTGCCAGGTGCCTGGGCCTCAGTGAGAGTCCTTGTAGTAGTTAGTTGGGTTCAGATAGACGATCAACGTGTCTGACAACGCAACCGCTATGGAAGCAGCACATCAACTGTCATCTAGAGGCATCGTCTAGAAGCGATGAACTTGGGAAATGACGTTTGTACTACGGAAACATCCTAATATACATGCAATGTGAGTCTTAAAGGTGAAGAACAGCGTTGGAGTTGTGTTAGGAAATCAACCCAATTATAAGTTCGATCGAAGGCTCTTGGTCCGCTTGCGCCCGAACATTCCTTGAGTGTGCCCTTCACCCAGGCTGCCGAAATTCTCTTGGCAGCTTCCTCACGCCTAGAAGCCCCGGAAAAGCCGGCTCATTTGGACTCTCCCTCTCTCAGCGGTCTTACTTGTCCGCAAATCCGACTCGAACTGAAGATCGCAACCTAAGGTTTTCTTTTCTGTATATCACATACCGTAGTCTCGTTTTCGGCTTCAGATGCCAAGGCCTACAGTCTACTGATCACAACAGACCACGCCTCTTATAGTGCGTCACAGTAGATTTTCGTCCTTCTCAAGGCGTCAACCAAACGCTTTAATCATGATGATTGCAACGGGGCAACCTTACCCATGTCTATGAGCGTTCTGTTGAGAAATCTTTCCGATAATTTTGACAGCTCTGAGTGTCTTTGCGCCACTGGCTGTCTGGAGAATAGTGGCCCTGTTGTCGCAACTGGTAAGACGTTCTCGCAAAAGACCTCTGGGCCAGACACTGAGAAGCTTCTTTCGAAGGCGTCAGCAACGCAGGCATGAGATAGAATTCCAGTGGCTGTACACCAATCTTATTGAACCAACAGGATATGCTGGGAAGTAAACGCATGATCTCTCAATCACCTGAGCTATTGTCAAGCTCGCAATCTCCTAAGCCACCAAAATTGTTCTTGTACAATGGTCTGAGTCGTGAGAATCGTGAGATTCGTTTTGTGCGCTTTTGGACTTTTGAAGATGCGTGTATCGACAACATCAACCTTACTTTCACTCATGGATCTCTCAGCGATTATCCATATCATGTCACATCATACGTTTAGGGGGGGAAACCCAAATATTTCTCTCGCTGCACTTGATGCTGCTGTTACAGTTGGTCACTTCTGCAAGGTTGGCAGACCTCCCATGAAGATGTTCCAGTGGCGAGACTTTGGTCCTGACCTGGATAACAATGCTCTGAATCTGCGTAGCCGATTCGCGCGGCGCGGCGCCGGTACCGACGTGACGAAGCCCTCAGTATCGGCAATTTCCTCAGGTCAAACATACGAAGCGCGCCTGGCAGGCCATTCATGCGGCTACAGATTCCCGTTAGAGGCGATGGGCATCGCACTGATGCGGAACTTTTGCATCTGGGGCCAGGTCGAAGCAAGACTACTCCTGTAGTGGATACCGAGGCCACCAGAGCCATGGCAGAATAAGGCGCACACCATACTGGAATACATCACCTGCTCGAAATACACGTCAGGTCTCCCATCCTTGGTACCAGACTGGCGTGGATATGGTCTGAATGGGGTTGAAATGAATTCAATTAGCCGCGGAGACCTTTTCAGAGTTTAGGAGACAACTTCAAGTCAAAAATGACCGACATGTTTGCTTCGAGTGATAGAGTCTTGTGCCGACGCGGATACTTCGTTGTTATTGGAAGTCAACCTCTGTGATTGGAACCCTGGAAGGACGCAAACAAACATTGAGTGCCGCCTCTAAAACTCTCAAATCGTTGACTATGAAATTCATTATGGACTTTTTCGTGGCGTTTGTGAAACCGTCTGGTGCCGAGATTATACTTTGGCGCACGCGGCACAAAGATGAGCGATTTGATGGGCATGTCAAGATACAGCAGCGAATTGTATGATCTTTCTATTCGCGCATTCCGTTGAGAACAGCGCCAGCTGGATCTTTCACAAGCAAGCAGATGGAATACATTCTGCGCAATACCTATTCATACCCTCTCCTCACCGAACGCGTTGATGATGTCGAGAAACAAGCTTTGATAGGCAGTTTCCATAACAGAATAATAAGCAGGCCGCCGACCAAAGTAGAAACATGACATTGTTTGTTATGGTATGGTGGCTAATTCGGGCTGGGATCTGAGAATATCTTGACCCGTGATCAAGTGGCCATCAAACTTAGCATGCAGGTGCTAATAGTTGTAAGACCTGTCGTATAGCAGTCTTGGTTCCTTGGAGACGGCTAGATAGATCATATTATGGGCAGTGAGGCGACGGATGAGGTTATGGAGGAGATTGACTTTGAAATCATCAAGGAAGTCTTGGGACGGAAGGAAAGCAGTTTCGCGAGACTAACGTAGCGGACGGGCCAATCACCCGCAAATGGTTCTGGAACACGCTTTCAAGAGTGTTGCTCTTATCAAGCGGTTCTAGTACGTCATGAATACTTCGAAATTATGTACAGTTGAAATTCAACTTAGCTTGTCCTGGCTTTCACTGACATTCTCTCCGCTCACCACAAAAGCATTCATGTTCTAACACCCCAGCATTTCATCTAGCACCCAACATTCCTGTTTGATCATGACAACCAATATACTCAAACATCTGCTGCTCCGCCTCCAAGACAAGTACTTCGTGAAACAAGCTCAGGCTCATCTTATCCCCTAATCGCTTTGCGTACTTGGCGAACTCTCCAAAGATGGCGAGGTGCGTCCTATGCTCTTTGCTCCAGCTCTCCAAGGAGCTTAGGTTATCGAAATACGCAAGACAAAAGGTGCGATCTGTGCCACCCTCGGCTGTGACTGGGTCCACTATCTCCATGAAGCGACAGCTGATGCAGCCGACCTCCTCCCCGTGGTCACGTAGAAAGTCCATGCCTCTGATCAGAGGCGGCTGCATAGAATCGAGATAGATCTGGCGCTCTTCGGGAAGAGCGGCTGACCAGTCTTGGCCTGAACGAATGACGCAAAGATTCTTCTTGCCTTGGACACGCAATTTTTTGGACTTGTCGGCGCCATTCGTGGCAGAATCTCCATTCTTGACAGCTTCGGCGTCTCCAAGGAGTTCGTCCGTTTGTGAAATGGGAAGGCGGTCGCGCATGCTTCCCCAATAGACGTGTTCCTGTATGGGGCCGGTGACGCTGTCTCGCAAGTTTCCAGCACCTTCCGGTAGTTTTGTCGAAAATACCGTCTCCAGGCGATCGATCGTAGGGTAAAAGACCTCGAGAAACCAGCCATTATTGCCAGGCTCAAGACTATTCCACCAATCGTGAAACCCGCTGGTTATTGACCAGTCTTGGTAGGCTGACTTGCTAGGCCAGTATGCGAACACGGCGAGATTGTAGAAGCCGCGGTTGTCGGTCACAGCAGCGACCTCATGAAAGCCAGGGCGCGATTCTGGAGTGGTCGAGTCGGAGGTGATGAAGCTGGATATCGTTTTCAAAGCCGAGCCATCGTGCTTCGTCTTTGATTCATACTGGGCACCAATTACTGCCATGACGAGGTCTTTCGTGTCCTTTGGAAATCTGGCCGTGTATAGCTCGAACGAAGGCTTGAAGCCTGGCGGAGCCCTCGCCGGCACCGTACGGTCTTTCCGTAGCCATTCTGGAATGGCAGACTCCAGCTCTGTCATCGTAAAGCTCTGGGGAATAGGGAAGGACGTGCTCGAAGATATGCACCAAAGCTCGCGGGGGGGTGACTCGGGGTGATATCCAAACGTAACAATTACTACATCATGTCCTGCAGCAACCCCAGTCCGGACTTTTTATAAACTGCCGGCATCTACCAAGAAGCGCCCAGTTCATCCGAAGACGATCTGTGACACCTTCAAAACCAAGGTTTGCAACCAGCTGATGTTGATTCGATGATTTCCGGGCGTACCGGGTCCTCGGTGCCGGAGCGATAGCGAATCACGATCGGCGATAAGTACCCCGCACGGAGACTGACGTCCGCGTCAGCGGGGCCGATAGGGTAATGCTCTTCCGGGCCGGACCCACGTCGATAACGCGAGGTCCGGCATGAGCTAGCCAGGGTTTGGCCTGTGTTGGCTGGTTTGGGGAAGTGGAGGCCTGTTCAGTTTAGCCCAAAGGGTTCTGCTGATCCATCACGGATCCTCCATGTAGTCGATAGGGTAATGGTCGACCGGCAGAATCAGATGATATGTATTTGGGGGTTTATCGCCACGCGTGTGATACGCGGGAAGACGCATCAACGACAAAGGATAGGATAATGCTGTACCGATGTAAAACATGATAAACCCCCTGGTGCATCATGAAGATGATGGGGAGAAAGAGGAGAAGGAGGATCATCGACATTGATACTTAAGCACGCCTCTTTCACAATGAGTTCAACATCAGACGAAGCATCAGCACTCACCGATTCCCAAGACTCCTCATACCTCTCCATCCGCCTGAAGAATTCAGAGAACCTACCACCTCCTTCATCTAAAACACCACCTTCAAAGACAAAGATGGCCCCCAAGCTCAAGATCGCTGCTATCCAAGCCGAGCCTGCCTGGCAGGACCTCGAGGGCGGTGTCAACAAGTCCATCGCTCTTATTGAGAAGGCTGCCAGCGAGGGCGCCAACGTTGTCGGTTTCCCTGAGGTCTTCATCCCCGGATATCCTTGGTAAGTAGTCGCAGGATAAAGCTCTCTACAAAAAGTCAACGGTCGACTAACATGCGCCGGGAAAGGAGCATCTGGGCCAAGTCCCCCACTGACAATGCCGCCTTCATGGACGAGTACTTCCGCAACTCTCTCGTGAAGGACTCGGATGAGATGAAGCGCATCTGCGCTGCTGTCAAGGAGGCCGGTGTCTTTGTTGTTCTTGGCTACAGCGAGAGATACAAGAACACCCTCTACATCGCACAGGTAAGCTCCCTATGTTGCGCCCATCATAACGCACACGATCCTTATGAGTCTTAGTCTTTCATCGATGAGAACGGCGTCATCGTTCACCACCGCCGCAAGATCAAGCCCACCCACGTCGAGCGCGCCTATTGGGGTGACGGCCAGGGCGAGTCCCTCCAGACCGTCGTTCCCAGCACCGTGCACCCCGACGTCCGCATCGGCGGCCTCAACTGCTGGGAGCACACGCAGACCATGCTCCGCTACTACGAGTACGAGCAGAACGTCGACCTGCACGTTGCCAGCTGGCCTCTCATCTGGCCCCAGCCCAACGACAAGGACGGCAACCCGGACCCTAACTGGCCCGGCCACATCACCGATGAGATGTCTCTGCGCTTCTCCCAGATCGTCGCGCTCGAGGGCGCCTGCTTCGTCATGGTCTGCACACAGATCTGCAAGGACGAGTCGGCTGCGCGCTGCCGCATCGAAGACTTCGGCTACGCCAACAACCACCCCACGCACGGCGGCGGCTTCAGCATGATCTACTCTCCCTGGGGCCAGGAGCTCGCCACGCGTCTGCCGCCCAACGAGGAGGGCATCCTCTACGCTGAGGTCGATCTTGCTGAGAAGGCCAAGGCGAAGCAGAACCTGGACATTGTCGGTCACTACTGCCGCCCTGACCAGCTGAGCCTGCGGGTCAACAAGTACCCCGCCAGACCTGTCCACTACGCGGCTGACCCTTGAATACCCTCACATCTTGCAAGGGAGGGGGAACGGAGATCCTTTTTGAAATGTCTTAAATCCAGCCGCTTGGAATATTGGAGACGCTAGGCTGTGTTTTCCGTTAGAGTTCGAACTAGGCACTGTTAGTGGATATGCGGGGAAAGATAACTCAGCACTGATTGATTCGTCGGAGTGGGGGGTTTCAGGTAGTGATAATTTCTGTTATTAGGCGCTCATGACACAACGCGGACGCTCATCTGAACTTAGTCTTCTACACCTCGGTGAAAGTGACTTTCTTTGAATGCCCAGCCCTGCCCAGCCCTCGACGACGCCCTACAAGAGCCTCACTACGCCCAGATAAGGCGCGATAAGACGACATGTCTGAGCCGACCGCTTCTGCGCCGCAGCCTGAGGGGAAGAAGAGGCAGCGGGTCTCAATCGCGTGTCTTGCGTGTCGGGGGAGGCGGATGCGCGTAAGTTGTGGACACATGAGCGAAGCCCCACGCAGTTCTCCCATGAGATCCGAGTGAGTCGCTAATGAGATATTGCGATGACAGTGCGATGGGCAACAACCAATTTGCGGTTCTTGTGTGAGAAGAGGGACTCAATGTGAATTTCAGCATTCGGAAAATAAGCGCAGGTCGGATTCCTCCCTTGATTGAGTTGAGATCGCGGCTGTTGACGATGAGATAGGCCACCGAGTAAGAAATATGTCGAATCGCTTCAAGCACGGATAAGACTGTTAGAGGCCCAGGTCGTCTCACTTGGGTCGCAGCCGCCGATGAACCTGACCGAGACGCAATCGATTGAGCCCGAGGGAGCCGACCTCGACGAGAGCACCGGGGATGAGCAGGACCCTCTCTCAGAACTAACAGGACTGGTGGGGCGCCTTAATGTGATTGATGACGGCCAGGTACATTACTTTGGATCCCAAAGCTCATACAACCTCGTCCGAGAACCACTCCGCGATGCCGACCCTCACGAGCCGTCTCTGCGCCTGCAAAGACAGGGCATCGCGGCCGCAGCGCAGTTGGGAAAACTGGTCACAATAACCGACGAGATGCAAAGTCACCTGCTCGACATTTACTGGCGATGGCAAAACCCGTGGAATTACGTCATTCATAAGGGAACCTTTTTGAGGAGTTTCAAGGGCGAGGATGAGGGGAAATACTGCTCACCGCTGTTGCTTTCCGCTATCTTTGCCATTTCAGCGCGATATTCGGATCGTCCGGAACTACGCTCAGACCCAAACGACCCGAACACCGCTGGCGATGCTTTCTGCGAGCATGCTAAGATTTTGCTACTGTATGAGAGCGAGGCACCTACAATTACGACTGTTCAGGCTGCGTGTCTCTTGGCTCTGCGAATTATGTCGGATGGCAAGGAGGCTCTCGGATGGCTTTACTCAGGTGAATAATCTGATCATTTAGAACTCTTCTGGAGTTGCTGACAGCTATCCTAGGAAACGCTACGAGGATGGCTCATAATCTCGGCCTGAATCTTGATTGTCAAAAATGGGTGACTTCTGGATTGTTGTCGGAGGACGAGGCTGATACGAGAAAGGTGACGTGGTGGGGTTGCTATGTCGTGGATAAGTAAGGAGATTCTTACCAAATCACCCAGTCATGGAAGAGATCTCATGCAGAAGTACTGACTCAAACCTAGGCTTTTCTCACTTGGGTTGGGCAGACCAAGCAGCACGCCGAAGTCAAGCATCACTTGCCCGAAGCCGAGCATCGATAATGAGGAAGAGTACACGCCATGGAAACCGACGCCTGGCGGGGCCTTTGATGAGAGCACACTTGGAGTTCACTCTCACATCTCATCAACAGCTCATCATGTATCAGAAACTTATACGATTGCATGCGAGGCCATGGATATGATGTAAGCCCCTCGCTTCGCAGCAGCAGAGTCTGTCTCTCGATATTGACAAATGCCAGATACGCTATCAACAGCAAGCTTTCACCAAGAGAAATCGAGGACATCGTCACGAAGGCCGATGTCGAGTTACAGTCACACTATCGAGCGCTGCCTAGCTACCTGCGCCTACCCTCTTCCCCCAAAGTACCAATGCTACCACATATTTGCCTGTTTCAGTGAGCATTCCCCTGCTGTGTGCTAACCAGCTAACGATCAAAGCTGACGAATATGCTTAGCATCCAGTACCATGCCCACTTAATTCTCTTACACAGACCCCTTATGAGGAAGAGGAAATCAAGGCGTTCCGTGAGCAAGAGCGCGTCATCCCCCGAAGATACAAGCAGCCTTGCAGATGACGAATACGCAAACGAACATATGGCTACTTGTCGTCATTCGGCGGCAGAGATAGCTAGGCTACTGAGGGTTTACAAGCAGCAGTACACTCTGGTAAGTTTCTCTCATTCACTCCTACTTGTGTTAAATAGAGCTCAACTGATCATTCTTAATCAGCGGCGTATACCTATCGCAGCTGTCCATCTATGCTTTTCAGCAGTAATTATACATCTCATTGATGCTCGACCGTCAAATCCGAAGAGACAACTCGCGATACACCACCTGCAGACGTGCATCGATGCCCTGAGGGATCTGAGGACGGCGTGGTGTGCTTGGAGCGATCGGGCGCTGAGGGCAATCCAATTACTGGCAAGAGAGTGGTATCACTGCGACGATGTATCACAATTGCAACATGTCAACAACAACCCTAACAGAGGAGGAGCTCGTGAGGCGGGCTACGTCAGCCTGGGGGATTTGACTATGGGTGCGGGAGGGGGCGCAACAGGGGTCCCGCTGATGGGACCTCCGATTGCTTCACCGGACGCGACTGTTGAGAGCACGATGGGGAACACGGGCCGGGAACAGACTGTGGCGGAGGGAGACCCGCTGGCCTTTCTGTTTGATGCCAGCATGCCGGATCAGTACACAGATACGCTGGTCAGAGAGTGGCTTACGGAAAGCGGGTACGATGATATGCTGAACATGGCCAACCAGTAAACAGACTGGCGGGCATGAAGAGTAAAAAATAAATCAAAAACAATGATTCTTGATCTGGCGCGAGGGTTCAACACCCTGACGCTGCCAATCAAATATCTTACAGCCTGAAATATCCACGTGCTGGCTCCAACGCGTGGGCTATTTCAGATGGACCTCGCCAGGCAGCCAACACTGGCGTTCAACGGAAGTGTCATGTCTAACGCGTGCGTCATTAGTTTAGGCCACCCACGCGCGGCAAGAGTTGAGGCCATTTGCGCTAACGCTCAACCGAGCCTGTTATCGTAGAGAGTCCTCACAGGGAATGGGAGAGTCCTGGTGAGACCCGTTGCGCGGCCGTTCAGCTGTTGACCAAGTTGGTAAATATTGGGGCGATCATTTCTTGGCCGCATACTGCAGCAGCTGACAGCCAGGACTCCTCGGAAGGACTCTGTTCGTCTCGCTTTGAAAGACTTTTCATTGGTTAACCATACCTCAGAGGCTGCAAGCCACCAGACTCCGACTTTTTTAAGTCGCCAGGGATAGTCTACAGCAATGCTGCTAGATTTGGGTATTTATCAGCGAGGCTTCAGCACCATAATTCACTTTGCTCTGCATCCACAGCTCCCGCAGAGTTTGTCTTCTATCATCGAACACAACCTGCAAAGATCTTGAGGGGCTTGCGGGCCTCTTCAGAAACTCTATCATCGGGGTTTTCCCGGGTGAGCTTTTATCTACTCTTCCGGAGGGTCGCCGTATCCCTCAAGCGGCGGCCCTTTGAATCCCTTCAATCGACCCCCAAAGCTACTGTGGTTTTGTCATCTCACAAGACTTCATTAACTTTGACGACAACACCTCCCAAACCGTATCTCCAACCCTCTATCATCAATCTCATGTCCCTTCAAGTACAGACGGAGCTTCCTGCGACCAAGCCTCTTCTCACTTCTTGCATGGATTCCCTCACCTCGATCTTACATCGACGCTCTTTCAATGGAGTTTAGATACTTACCTCAACTCGGAAGTTGACTTCGGACTTGAACCATCGAGAGAAATCTCAGAAGCCGACTTTCAGTATTTAATTGACCCCAATCACTCTTCAACCTCGGGATGCGACAATTTCGCTACAACCCACCGACATTCGGCTTCAGGAAGCGACTATTTCGCTACCGACTACCCAGATTCAGCGCCGGGGAGCGACTATTTCGCTATAAATGAACCAACATGCTCAGTCGCGCCATTCGCGACCTCGAATCCCGAATCAACAGATCCAGCGACTTCAAACAATCAGTCGCCAGCAAAAGAGCGACAAATTCGCAAACACAAATGCCAGAAATCTGGCTGCAGCTACTCCACCAATTTCAAAAATGATCTGCTGTACAAGCATCGCCAAGTGCACGAACCGTTGGCCCAACATGAACGCCACCCGTGCCCCAATCCAGGCTGTGAGGAAACCTTCACCAGACGTGACAACTCTCTACGACACAGTCGAAAGAACTGTGATTTCCGGTCGCACAACATGTAAACCAAGAATGCGACCCTGAGTTCCTCGGTCAGTCCTTCCTTGGGGAGATGGCTATCCAGCCTAAAGGCTAACCAAAAAGCAGTTGCAGCCCGCGAAAAGAATCATCACCACATGTTCAAACCAAATATGAACAACCGCGAGCTTGAAATCGACGCACACGGCTATAAGTGGCAAACAAACCCGCCCAAAGACCAGGAAGCAACGCCACAATATCTTTGCCCAAAAATGGCAACCAAATCAACAATAAGCCGAAAAGGCTCACAATAAATAGCCGAGACACATCACAGCTCATTCAAAACCCCTCACCGGATGTTGAGCTTACTTACCTTCTCGTACTGAATTGGGACTGGTCGCAAAGCCATTGGCTAGGAGTTTCAGTGAGGTATGAGATGGATAAGGGTACTTTCTCAGACAAGAGTGCTATCCAAAACGGTAAAAACTACCAGGCTCTCTTGGATTGCGTCGTGGAGCGTTGAAACCCCAAACATCACTGCCGCTCAACAGATTGCTGAGATCGTTACGTTGCATGTGTTAGTTGCCATAATATAGATGGTAACCCTAGAGAATAATCTCAATAAAACGGCTGCGAAGCCAGTAGTATTATGCAGAGGTCCATATTTGCTCCTTTACACTCAGTTGCCTCGTCTCTAGCTTTTTCCACCATGCGCCCTCATCACCGCCGCTTCCCTCAAAGTCTACGTTCTCTAAAGTACTATGCCGCGCTTTTGATACTCGCTTTAGCCAGTCGAAGCCCACTCGAGCCCCAAGGAACAGGGGCGCCCTCTGCGACATTCGCTTTCCACCAGTGTGATGTCTAATCCGGCTAAGGTAAAGCACGCATTATTGAGTGACAGGATGCGACGATAGACATAGAATCAAACATCCCTGCCTTCAGTTGGCATGTTTTCAACAACTTACTACTGATACATCGTAGCCATCGTATAAAGAGAGCTGAGACCTTCAATTGATGAGCCCTTCGCACAAGTGAAAACCACCCTCCCATCTCATCTCATGATCATCAGAGTTGTACTATGTCGGTTCCTTCATTCATTGTCGCTCACCGGGGCGTGAAGTCGTATCGCAAACACCCAACATCGATGTAACCACCTCGGCCCTTATTAGCCGTACCTGGGCATGAGTGTGTCAGTCATTGCACCTTCACCCGCGTTTGAATTTTCGTCAACTCACATTTTTCCCAGTTGTCCTGGAAGAATTTCTCGCAAGCCGTATTGTAATTCATGTCCCTGTCTTCCATGGGATTTCCGCATTTGATGGACTCAGTTACCGATACGCACCCTGACTTCCAGCTGATCGACATGTCATAGCGGACACTGCGATCCAGGTCGCTCCACGTATTTTCTACCCTTCGAATCTCTGAATCGGCTGTCATCGGCGTTTTGCACTGAGCGCAGGCTCTTAATGAAGAATCGTAAACCGATCCTTTCCAAATGTCCATTTTGCCAGTATAAATGCTCGCATCATGGCACTTGCGCTCTCCGGGCACAACTGGCGTCTTCGGCTCCTCTGTTGGAGTTGGTACTGGATCGGGTGATTTGGAAGTGGCGGTAGACAGAGTGGTCTGGATAACCGAAGTCTTGGAAGGCAAGTCGGGCAAGACGCAGACACATTTCCCGTCGACGCAGCCGTTGATCTGAGGTGCACTGCAGATGACTCCAGGAGCACACTTGTCGACTGTCCTCTCAGTGCAGACAAAGCTCGTGGGTGCTGGTAGGTCGGGAAGTACACAGACACACTTCCCATCGACGCAGCCGTTTACCTGAGGAGCACTACAAATGACGCCTGGGGCGCACTTGTCAGCAGTCTTCTCGGTGCAGACGAAGGTCGTTGGAATGGCAGTGGGTGCCACCGTGTCACTATCTGTCGCTGATGCTGTCGCTGATGCTGTCGCTGATGCTGTTGCTGACGCTGTTGCTGACGCTGTTGCTGACGCTGTTGCTGATGGATTGCGCGTTGAGCCTGCGGAAGCTGTGAGAGAAGTGCCAGGAACACATTGACCAGTCAAGGCCGCGACCTCTTGTCGCCGAACTCGGAACATGTTGGTGGTGCCAGCAATGTAGGGACAAAAGCCTTCGCGCTCTAGACTCTCAACGCTCGCACCATTCCAGATGCCCAGTTTTCCGTCGTTTCTCGCATTTCGTCGCACCCAACCGTTGTTGATGATGTACCTCTTAAGCCCACCCGGACTCATATCCGGCTTGTTCCCCTTTGCGTCAAGACCTAAGCGTCCAAGCTGGTGCAATTTGAGGAAGTAGGCTGCAAGTCCAGCTGTGTAGGCAGTTGCTTTACGTGTCTTGACAGCCATCCATCCGATCACCTCGTCTTGGACCTGTACTCACCATCCGAAGTCCCCTGGGAGAACTTGTAATGGCTCTTCTTGTTTCCGTTCTGTCTCTTCTCTGCATAGGCCGCTTCAGCCTGAGAACTCTCCGGCCAGTCGTTTCTGTTCCCATTCGCAACTAAGAGATTTGCACCTGGGGCGTATATATGCGGTATTGCATCTGCTGTAGTCTGTGACTGTCCAGACATCCACCATCGATGCCCTTCGTCGGGATGAGCCGCTCCTACGACTAACAACTCCGGTATCGACAGGTCGAAGTCTTTTGTGAGTTCGGATGAGAATGCGGCTGGCAAGGCGTGTATCTAAATTCCCACAATGTCAGCCTTTGATCTCCGAATCCATGTATCGTATGAACTTACCACTCCATCGTTCCCAGCGCCAGTGACTACAAAAACACCCTTCTGAATGAGATCAGTCAGGATACCATGCATGCTTTCCCTAAATGAAACCCATGCTTCCGTTAATAGCTTCTCGTTGTCTTGTCCTTCCTCCTTGTTTCTGTGCTCCCAGTCCGCCTTGAAATCCTGGAACCTGTGGCCCTGTGCCAAGCAAAGGACTGCTCTTGTCATGGTACTTTTGTCGGAAAATGCATCAGCAACCGCGGACATGGCATTTATCCAATCTTCGGTCCTTGCTCCACCGCCGTTCTCCTTGAGACGTGGAACACGAACCATGATCGGTTTTACCTTCTTTGCAATCCCAATGGTTGCACCCGCAACAATGCTCAACATAGACGTGCCATGCGGTTTACACTTTCCAACTGGAGGACACCTGTCACCCTCTGGTATATGGGAATCATCTCGGTGTTGCTGGCCATCAAAGTCCTTGTCAACGAATATGAATTCCGTTTTGGAGGCTATCTTGTCCCGGATGTTGAACTCCTTCATAGCAAAGTCAGAACACATAGTGCCATAGATAGATAGATGGGATACAAAGATTATTGAAACTCACAATGTGATCCATCGTCGCTCCAGTGTCCACGATGTACACCGGGACATCTTCTCCAGCACTGACGTCGAAGTAGTAAGTTTGATTGTAACGGTCATCTTGAGATCCCTCGTTAGCTGAGATGTATGACATCTGGGCCCTGTGATCCTCCCAGTCGAGTTGTTCATCGAGGTACTGATTCTGGTATCGCCATGATATCTTTGAATCCTGCAATGTTGGGTCGGAGCAATCTGGTGCACATGTGCGGTAGATTGACGCAACCTGACGCATTTGATTAGCTGTTGGAAAAGGCACTTGCAAACTGCGTAACCTACGTTGGGCGTCGTCCTCACACTGTCAGCTTGTTCCGGATCCAGAAGAACCCGCCAGAAGTTGACACGTAGATCCTTGACAGCTGATACCTTGATTTCCCCGCCATCCGGGAGCATTTTCTGTATCTCAGCGTATACTGCTGAAGTCTCGTCGTTTCGTTTCCCATCCCGAGGCCAGATTACGTATTCGTAAGTCATTGGACAGGTGTGCACGTCGCCTTCGCTTGCCTGTCGCTTGTTGGTTCCGCTCGGTGCCGGTGTGCACGAGACCGTTGTGGTAGTTGCCGTAACATCGCATCCCGCTCTGGGGTCCTTAGTCCTCGTGGAGCAGGCTGTAGCTCCGCCACCACTGCAAGTGACGATGATATCGCTGACAGTTGCAGTTTCGCATGTGGCTGTCGTTGTAACTGTCGCTTCCTGGGTCGAGTCGGCAACCAAGCAACCTCGCATTTCCGCGCATGTAGACACAGGTGCTCCAGTTACGACAGTTGCCAGCGCTTCATCTACTGTTGATACAACCACAGAAGTAGCTGTAGCGCAGAATGACGCTGTCTTGGTTTCGCACTTGGTGGGCTCGGGGTTTGAAGGGAACGTAGGAACATGGTCATTCCCAATACTAATGACGGGTATCAGTTTCAGATGCCGCGACACAACTGAGAAAAACGGTTTCGGAGACTTATGTGAACTTCGGCCATGGTGGCAATTCACCTTGAATCGATATTGACTGAGGAAGCTTGATGATCTGGTCAAGGCGTAGATGTCTGTTTACAAGATCACATCAGTAGCATATTCTCAAGCAATCTATAGACTATTCAGATAACGACATGTTCTTACGGAGGATAAATTCCGGGCGGCAGTATTATTTTCCAGCCAAGAATGTTAATGTCGTAGAAACGGATGCAGAGCTAATATGGCATTTCAATTAGCCAATGCCCTGATCAGTCAGTAAAGATGTATGTGGAGGGACTAACCGAGAAGAACCATAGACTGCACGGTATGAATGCACTCTCTTCGTCTTCCGAGGGCTCTGGCTTTTCAACACTTATTTCGACGGGCGTTATCAGGGCTTGAGGGGGCCATGTCGTGAAGGTGGTGACATCTACAGTGGCGGATGGTCCAGTAGACGATGGCTCTTCCGATGGCTCGACTATAGTGATGGTTGGAGGGCCTCCAGACACCAGAGTGATGGTTCGGCCTCTCGTGGTCATGGTGCTGTCGAGGTTCACCGATGGAAAATGCCAGGTTTCCGTCCCTACTATAGCCACGATGGATCCCGTTGAACTCAACCCTGGGTTCGTTCGCGCCGAGGATGACCATGGCGGGCTTCTAGCCGGACCTGTTGTGTCAGATGCCGTCAACCCCGTTGATTCCGGTCCTGTTGGTGCACGAGTTGCAGGGGATGTAGTTGGCGAGATTGGAGCTGAGGACGAGGTTCCATCAGGAGGAGATGTTGATCCTGGGATGGGGCTGGTAAAGGTTGGCGGAAAGAGAGTGAAGGTTGAGTCCAAAGTGACTATCGTGGTTGCTTTCGAGACTGAAGGTAAGGTGGCGGTTTCGGATCCAATCACTACAAAAGTTGGGTATGGCCCTGTGGGATCTCCGAGTGTCGGTGCAATAGTGAAAGTGTGGCCCATAGTGATGAGAGTTGTCGGCAGAGTCACTTCGGGGATAGCCACTGTCTCTGTTCCAATCACTATTATAGGCCCAGCTTTTGAAGTGGAACCAGATATCTCTGTAGATGTCATGGAGTTGCGCGGAACTGACGCAGCCTCAGTGATACTGTCGTAAATTGTGCCGGTTGATGGGAGTGCTTCACTTCCATGATCTATGTGAGTGATAGATGATGTCATGCTCACAATGGAGGATAAAACCGTCGATTCCGGAGGAGGACCTGTGTAGACCGTCGTCATAGTGCTTGGCTTTGCTTCCAAAGGGTGAGAGATGGTGTCAATTGGCTGTGTTGGATAATGCGTAGGCTCGTTCACGTCTGTGGTGGACGCAATGCCTTGTGAGGAAGGTTCTAAGGTTGTAGGGTATGAGTTGCCGGAGTCATCGGGATTGGGCACAGGGGGGATGATTTGGCCATCGGGCCCAGTGCAGCTGAAGTCGGCGTTGCAGGTGAAAGTACTGTTAGGACAGCACCCAAACCCATAGCAAATTGTACCTGTAATACCGGTTAGGCGCGATTCAATATTGAGAGCTAGGAAACACTGGAAGCGTTGCGAACCTGGACCGCAGAGATTATGCTTCGAGCTGGGGGTCTCGCAACAAGTGTCCCTGTCTGTACCGCAGCGGTCCTGACACCAGTATTGATCATGGGCGCATTCTTGTGACCCGACGACAAAAGCGCTGAGAGACACTGCTAGGAAGTAGAAAACGAGTCTTCGGCGTTGACCTTGGCACATGTTTGTGCAAGCCTGAGAAGCAGTGGTGATAAACGAGTTGGTTTTTGCTGATGAAGCACTGGGCGCAGGGTACGAAGGGGATATTGCGATGTTTGGCTCAACACTCAACCTTCCGGTGAGAAAAGATGATGTCGGGTTCTTATAGAAAAGCACCAGACGCCCTGAAGTATGTCGAGCAACTTTAGCCCCCGTGTTGGCCACCTGCTCAGTTCATGATTCCGAGACTAGCCAGAGCCGAAAATGGTCACAAATTGCCAATGCTTGTGCCATCTTCGAGACCGAGCAAATGCTCCGTGGGGGCGTTGCCGCCTTGAAGCCAGCGCTCGCCCCCAGTGTATGCTGTTGGTTTGGCTGCCACAAAAATAGTTGATTGCATCTTATCGGGGGCAGAAATCACACAATGCGACTGAATCGCATCTTCATTGTACGAACACGAGGCCGAGGGAAATGGAATGATATTCTGCATGATCCGATGAAAGATGGATGTTGTACATGCAGGCGCCCCAGGGATTGGTCGGTTTCACGTGAAACTTCAGAGAGAAGATACAACACATCGTTCCTTTACCACCTGGATGATCACAGAGAGCTTTCATTTCTATGAATGCAGCAAAAGCTTTAGCTAGAGAGCTCAATCTTGATGGTTTCGCTTCAAGGGATTCAAATTCTGTAGGTTGGCTACACATGCAAGACAAACTGTAGTTGCAGATCCAGATTGGCCCTGGTAGCACGAATGGGCGGGCTGGCATAGTACAGTACTAAGTTGAACGCTGTGTGCATTTTGACATCTGTTTGACCGCACTCTCGCTTCAATATAGCATATCATGTTTGGGACTTTCCTCAGATCATTGCGTTATTATGTGCGCGATCAAGTCCTCATTGGTCGTCTTAGTCTCCGCAGTAAAGGGATGCCAATTTGGTCATCAGGATAATCAGAAAACCAATTTGGTCGTTCCACCAAGCGAACCTAACTTCTGTAAGTTCGACAAGCCTCTGGGCAAACCGGGTTGTGATTCGTACCTCTACTAAGTCCTGTACCTGTGGAATCTCATCTTCACGAAGTTCAACGCGCCAATAGGTAACCCCGGACGGAGACTTGGTGCGGTATGAAGCCTCGATGAGAGAGCTGGAACCAGTGATTGCGAGAAGTTTTTCGTGGCCACGACTGGCTGTTTCATGGTTGTCCCAACATTCATCTGTGCCCCAAACAATATACTGCTTTTTTGTGGGATCTTTGGGCTCCGGGACTGCATTTCAAGTGTCAGACATCAATTTTCAAAAGGTATATTCCAGGAGTTCCATACTTTGTGGGCGATCATGTACTTGGCATCGATCTCGTCCATAGGCGCCTGCAATCTTGGAGACGGTTAGTACCTGCATCTTCAGCACGAGCTTTTCCATAATACCTCTGGCCAGTCAAGGGCTTCGCGGAATTCTTCTGGCGTAAGATAGACCCGCCAAAAAAGCAGTCTCTCGCCCTTTAATTCACATAATTCAATTCCCGATGCATGTCCAGTTCTTGAAAGGAACTTATCGTATGCGCGTTCGTTCATTTCGACATCGCGGCCTTGGCCTGCTGGCATCATGCTATGCCACTGTCTGTCATCACACGTGCATCTCCAGACTTTCTCAATGTAAGGCTCAATTTCAGAGTCTGACTCTGAGATTGGCACAGATGAGGCTCTCGATATTGCAGGCGGTAGAGGGGATGTGGGCTCCAGGGGACTTTGACGGGTGTTTGTTTGTCGAGATATGTCCTTTTGGATGCTCCCCAACGATGCGGACGCCGTGACGCTGCACGCACTGCCGGTAATTGAGTCGTCTTGTTTCCGTTTCGCTATTCCTGTATCATAGCTCAGCCATGTTGATGAAGAACACGGTGCCGTTCGACACACACCCACAGCGTTTGTCAAGTACCGAACACAGTCACTGACCCTTCTCTTCAGGCGTGCGATAAGATTCATTGCTAGACAGCTTTTCCGGCGTATCTCAATTCGCGTTTCAAGACTGCTTTGTGATGTGGAAGCGGCGTGGAGGTGACGGGATACTGTGTCAAAGACAAGAGAAGACTTGAAGACACGCGCTCAACTGTGAGTGAGACTGGACGACTGGACGAAAGACAGCCCTCGCAACAGAAATGGTGCGCGGCCCCCAGACGTGCGAAAAGGCTACCCCGGCTGCGACGGGCTTGGCTGTGAGGTCATCAGAACCGTCGAGTGGTACGTTTTAAACGTTTATCAGTTTCGCGGGGAGCAATCATGTCGTTGGTTGTAGCCGCTGGTCTCCAATACATGCACCCAGCCCCGCCGCATCCTAGACCCCAACATCTCCTCTCCACACCAACACAAGCCGCCGAGACCATGCCATGCAAACTCCCTCCATGTCGGTTTTTGACTGTCGGCCTCTAAGAACCAACAGCCGTTGTTCACCGCCAGTCAACTTTCGGGGCATTTTCCTCATTGATCGCGGTTTTCTGCGCGGTATGTCTGCTAGCCCCCAGTTTCACAGCCTCGGGAATGCTTCCGGACGTGGGCCTCACACATCATTAGAGCAAGAATCTCGAACGACTTACCAACACCCGGCTACCTCAGTCTGCTCGACGAATGCAGTCGCATGGAGGTCCAACAGCCCGCAGCTGCGCTGGCCCCAAGGTGTTCTTGCGCCGAGGATCACCGACCTCCCTGGGGTCTAATCTGTTCCCATCCATCTTGGTGTAGCAATGACAATGCTGCATGGCAGCATATTTGATTACCTTAGGTTCTAATACTTTCGACGGTTTACGGTTCAGATTTGATCCAGCGGTCAATCAATCAGATCTTGGACAGTGACGAAACGTAAAGGTTGCATTTCGAAATTTCCTCGATGGCCACAATATCTTCTATAATACTAGCTTGCGTATCATCATTTTCTTTGCTGAACCGCACCTCGAATGCCTCAAACATGCTCCTTGGCTTCTCTTATCAAGCCCACTAGGCTACATGTCGCTTCCAACGAGACGTAGTAAGTGAGGCATAATTTACACATACAATGGGTGCACCTGGTCCCCTTACCATGCTGTGCTCGCTCTATCTCGAGCGGCCATCCATTATCCCACCGAACAAATCTATATCTCTTGTCATCCACCTGGCAGGCTTGGATTGTTGTATCGCTCTTTTTCCCCGGTTGGATATGGGTCTTCCAACATGGTACATATTAAGACTTGAGTTCGCAAGTTCTACTTCACGGATCTGGGCTCGGTCAGATATAATAGGTGGATGGTTTGGACCGCAGAGTCGATATTGAGAGCACGTACTTCTGATATGCTTTCCACGGCATCGATCTGTTCCTCCAGGATCCTTATCCGCCAGTACAAAACTCCTGATGGTTGACCTGCAGTCTGAAGGGAATGGGTCTCCTCTATGCTCGAGCTGTAACCTACAACGTCGAGCAGCTTTCTGGCCGCTCGCTTGGCCACATCATAATCATGCCAGCATTCTTCTGTTCCCCACGCGATGTACCTTTCCCGAGTGGGTTCGCAAGAGCCTTGCATCAATGTTACAACCACTGTTTTGAGTCTTGCACTCGATAGAGGCACGCACCTTTCTTGCGCGCGGGGCACTCTTGTGGGGATCCCACTGGCGAAAAGATCTTATGAGAATTAGCTCTAAGCATCTTGACTTCACGCAGTGTTTCACACCTCTGGCCAACTAGACACTTCTTCGGAGTCTTTCTTTGTAAGTCTCGCTTGCCAATTGATGACGCCAAGGTCCTGTGACTCGAGAACGTCAACATGGGAGGAGCTGCCGCAGATCGATACAAGCTTGTTGAATGTTTGCTCATTCAAGTACTTGTCCAGACCATCCGTTGCTGGCCACAGGATGTAATATTTGCTCTCTGAGTGACAGGTGCATATCGCAGGAGGGGGACCACTCAGAACGGACTGATCAAGCTGTGATGCTTCTGCCCTTGAATGGATAACCATCACTTTATTGGCTGTCTTTTCGTCGACGTTCTCGAGACCAAGGCCGCGCAGACTGGTCAAAGAGCTGTTCATTGACAGCCTTGGCTTCGTGGGGTTGAGCCTGTCTATTACATCGGAGTTTTGCGTCGCTAAAGTTGCTTCAATAAATACATTCGTAAAGTAGCATTGAATTCTTGAAACTCACCTAGGACATTCTCCATGCGCCGGATACTCTGTTTCATCTTTCTTTTCAGCTTACCAATAGCTTCCATCTTTTTTCTTTTGGCTCTTATGCGGAAGACGTGTCCCAGGGAGAGATGGTGTTTCGATTCGTCGCGACAAGTCAAGTTGGATGACAAGATGCGAGACATGTGCTTGCGGAAAGGCGAGTGAATTGACGCGTATCCTTTCAAGCGCAGGGCTTGGTGAGTAATATGCGCGGCAAGGGTGGTGCACAAAATTGGTCCTGGCTTGCGCCAACAGAATCCCACAGTCAAGCACTCTCATAGCGTCGTAGCTGCATGTCGTAGCTGCAAGTGGCTATTTATATCGCGGGGGCTGCTTGAATGCTGTTGGAAGCTCCTGCTCGTCCCCGGAACGAGTTCTGGACCCCGAGGTGTCTCCTGGCCGCCACCAACACCGAAGAAGCGCACTTTTCCACCCACCTTAGCTGTGTGTGCGGTCGATCATCTTGGATTTTGTGATTCATCCCTAATTTGATATGCCTTCATGTGACTCGTCATGACAATCCCCTTCGCTTCCAGCTCGGTGCTCCACGAGCGAGCCACTGTACCTCGAAGTATGCGGAGCCGGGGGCGTTATGGCATGAGCATGAGGATGCAAACGTAGGTAAGTTATTCTGGACAAATACCAAACATATACCTTGCGTTTGTACCCCTGGTTCGCAAGCTCAAACCCGCCGCCGCTTTCCAGCATCAATAATGTAGTCGTCAAGTAGCTCGAAAGATTACCGCTCTCAAAGCATTCCACATTCTCCAAAAGGGGTTGTGACGCCCCGCACGGCTTTTCATCCGGACCTTCTGGCGACTTGCGGCTTGAAGCATGCATACATGAAGAGCTTTCGAAAATTGGGGTCAGGCCTCAAACTCAAAGACGTTGGGCTCATTCAACCTAAGATCATGCCTCCAGTGCTTCCTCTTCCCCAAAAATGACGTTGAATACCTCGCCTCCCCCCACCTTTACTATTGCGTCGCAGATACCGCGAGCCACCAGCATCATGGGATCACTGACCTCTTCAGCTATAGTGTACTGGCCAAGGGATTGGCCGGACCATGCCACTTTAGAACTTCAATCTCTCATCTGTACAGTTTGGCCTCAGTATCTCAGCCTCCAGGAGGCCTGTGACATACTTGCACAATTTCAAGAGCCGGCCTGGAAACCTGACCAGCAGGTTCTGTGGACTGGACTGGGCCCGGAATACGACAACATCGACGCTTACGCGAGAAAGAATGGCAAGCAAACGCTTAGAATTGCTATGGGGCCTCTGATGAACCCAGAAGACCCAATTTGTCTTCGAAGCAGCAAATCAATCGAAGAGTGGGGGAAGTACGTCAGAGGCGCTTCCCTCATCTTTTCGTGGCGGATATCCCAAGCAAACGTTACCACAATTTTGACGCGGCCGCCACCAACTCGCTTTAACCCACATGGAAGAACAACTTATCAGGAGATTGAAGAGCCGGTTCTCAAGGGTATTCTCGGAGATCAGTCTGTTGGACGTATCATGGCAGTCCATCCTACAGTCAACGAAGCGCAAGAGTTTCCGCCTTACGAGAGTTATCCTGCGGATGAAGTTAAGACGTGGATAAATTCTTTTGGCATGCATCATTCTCAAAAGAACAAATGGAGAGTTGTCAAAGCGGATAAACGTATGACCCTAGGTGACCTTGAGCTTTCCCGCGCTAACATATATCTATGGACAGCTCTGCCAAAGTGGGCCGTCACTGCTGTGGCCTCTGGATTCATTGGTGGCGAACAACGCGATGTCTCCCCTGCTCAATTGCTCTGTTACGTATTTGTAATTTCTGTCGGTGTGTGCGGCCACTTTGCTCTTGTTGTGCTCACGATCACACTATTCCTGACTTTTCAACCTTTGTTCCATCAAGCCAGCAGTTCGAATCATTTGCGTGACACTGGGACAGAAGAAAACCACACGCCTAACCTGGCCATACCTATCAACCATGTCACAAGCATAATTTCCAGAGAAAGACTGACGAAACTGGCAAATTCGGCGGGGCCTTGGACCGGTGTAGACCATCAACCGCCAGGTGCAAGTCCTCCAGTTCGAAATCGCGGCGTATCTCGAGGGACGCAGACCGAGGATAAGGCCAGTGTCCACCATGTTAAAGAAGTTCAACTTCCTTCAAAGAAACTGCGCAAGGGCAAAGCAGCGGCAGCAACCGATGTAAGAGCCGAATCGTCAATACAAGCATCCACCGCCAAAATCCCGAATGAGCCTGGGACTGAGCCACAGAAGAAAAGAAAGAAGAGCAGCTTGAATGATGGAGAAAATATAATTTCAAAAGGGATGGCGAAGAAGTCGGAAGGAAAGACAGCGGCAAAAAATAATAACAATTCTACGGGGAAAGCCAAATTCCAACCTCTTCCCGAAATGAACCTGCCCACTATGTCAGGAAGCACGGCGGCTGAAGCGACTAAGAAGAAGAAGAAAAAGAACAAGGCAGCGCCTACAAAGGTGAAGGGCATAGCATTAACATCGAAAACATCCTCCAAGGGGAAAGAGCCGGAGAAGAGCAAGAATACTGAAGGCCGACCAGGACAATCAACCAGACCTCGTACTTCAGCGAAATGAACAGCGATTCAGTGGACGAGGGAAACTCGCTTGAGCTCCACTAAGAATGCCAATAGCAATTTTCTCTTACTCCTTCTTAAGGTCCATCAGCTGTAGGCTGCTGTATTCATAAATCTTCTGAGCCGTACTTGAGGTGGTTCCGCTTACTCAGCTGCTCTCATTGATCAGTTGTACGCAGTATGAGTGGTTACGTTATGCCGATGAACGTTCTCAAGAGACTGACGACTCGCCAGGGGTCGCAGATCAAGATCATACCGGAATATATGGTACAAGACAATCTTATCGTTCATGACCTCCGCCTCTCCTCTAATTAATGCTTTAGTCCAAGGTACTCGCTGGTCCGGTTGAACGGCTAATGGATACAGCGGACTGCGTGGGATGGAGCGAGCTGCGTGGCAGAGCGGTTTCAGGGAGGAAAATAAAGTTGCGTTAAGCCGCAGCTCAGCGTATTCCTGCGTCGACTCGCCATTTGATTGGACTTCTCGGCAGCTTCGAAAGTATTCTTTTGAGGTTCATTTGATCCGCGCAGATGTTGCTGCCTATCTCGTACGGACTGGTCGCGACATCTTCACTTCACTTCGACAGTCCGCCACTTGAGTGTTTGCCATGTCTGCATCTAGTCCAGTGGTCTCCTGAATATGCAAATACGATCTTCCTCAATCCGTATGCGTTTAGACTTTTCGCATGAGATAAGGACACCCTGGCTCGGATGTTGGGAGCGAAGATGGGATGAAGCGACTTCAAGCTGGTGGTTTTCCTTACTTTAGTTTCAACGGCAGCGTTTCAAGATCAGCACGCGAAGTTAAACATCACCCTAGGGCGTTCTCTACGGCGCTCTCGGGAAACTATACCAATTTGAGTCATGCCCCGAAGTTTAT
Source organism: Colletotrichum theobromicola (assembly GCA_014705045.1). Lineage (NCBI taxonomy): Eukaryota > Fungi > Ascomycota > Sordariomycetes > Glomerellales > Glomerellaceae > Colletotrichum > Colletotrichum theobromicola. Next base: position 13,331 of record JABGLZ010000508.1, on the reverse strand, counting down.
AGCTTTTCGCACTATTGTAAAACGACCTTCATCCCGTTACCCATTACCAAAACTACGGCACGCTTTCCCCGGATTCGAAGGAACAGGTGGCTTGGGCAGCATATAATAACTATAGCAAGAACACAACGTGCCACTCCATACGTTCGCTTTCAACATGAGGACCTATTTTTGGTGGACGTTGGTCTACGCCGTTCTGGGGAGTGCGACCTCACTCAGCTCCTTAAATGATGACGCATTCACGATTGAAAGCTCGGAGAAAGCTTTCGTGGCTAGCGGTGCCGCCGAGGATGCATGTGGCATGATAGGGCCGGCCGTGAAGAGCTTTCAACAAGAGAAGCCTAACGGTATGTTGACCTACCCCTCCAGATCTCTCTCCAAGATTGTCTTGTACACAGGGAAAGAAGGTTGCGCTTGAAATACTGCTGAGATTCTCACTAATACTCGTGAAAAGCTCTCGCAAGAGTGCCAGCAAAGCTCGCATTCGACTGTCTGCAATCTGTTCCAAATAAGCCCGAACCTGCCAAGGAGCTTCTCAAAAGCTTGCGAACGTATGTGCAGCTTCAAAGCACACTTGCTTGGCTTAAAAGCCCCCCGGCCTCGTACAAACTTCCACCAGTCGACATTGAAGGCGGCTTCCAATCAATAGGGGATAAAGTCACGAACGTCAAGTACCGAAGCGAATATGACTTCCAGCTGGACATCCTCGATCTGGTTTCTTCCGCTCACGATGGGCATTTCGTTTTCCGAGGCGATATGTTCAAAACCTTCAGTTTCAGAAACGGTCTCATGACTGACGTGGTCTCAATCTCGCGTGATGGGGTCGAGGTTCCCAAGTTGTACCATCTTAGTACGTCACAACTATTTGTCACGTTACGATCATGCTAATAAGCATCAGAACAACTTCGTCAGAACGCATCCGCACCAGCCATCACCAAGATCAACGGGAAAGATGCCAATATCTTCATCGCGGACTTGAACCTGAAGTACAGTGGCCTTCAGGATCCTGATTCGCAATGGAATTCTCAATTTAATTCCTACGCAACCAAGCAGAATTCTCTAATATTGGCTGCCTCGCCCATTTTTCAGGGCCCAAATATTACTTTGACCTACGAAAATGGCCAAGAGCGCTCTGAAGAAAGTGTTGCTGTTATTCGTCCAGGTGCCAACTTCAGCGACATCAAGAACGGCGAGGACTACTACAACAAATTCTGCAATCCGGTCATGCTCTCCACGAACGTACTGTCTGAAGCATCAAACACAAGGACGCAATCAAGGGCCAAGAGCCCAATGACGCTGGCGGAAATGGTCACGCCGATAGACGGCTATCCGGTCCCTGAAGTTCGAGACAAGGGCATCAACGCGACTGCAGGATACTTTCTGAACGGTACTGGATATGACGACGTCGCTGTACTAGCTGTATCCTCTTTTGCGCCCCCAGAGACGATCGACAGCTTCGCGTACTTGAACGACTTTCAGCAAACGGTTGAAAAGTTCCTGGCCGCTAGTCAAAAGGCTGGGAAAAAGAAGCTCGTGATCGATGTGACGGCCAATGGTGGAGGCTTCATCCTTGCTGGATTTGATTTATTCGCTCAAGTAAGTCGATGATATTGTCATGGCTTCACGCTACGTACACTGCTAACTTCGACCCAGCTCTTCCCTACCGTCAGTCGATTTCAAGCAAATAATCTGCGCTTACCGCCTAGCGTCAACACTCTCGCGCGGCTCGCTGCTGCTATTCCTGCCGACTTCAAACCCAAGACCCCCGAAGAGCAGAAGGCCCTGGGCAACTTGCGCGGAAGTCCGATTCTCAGCAATCTCCTCCCGAAAGGCGTGTTCACGCCGGATCGCGTGGCCTTCATCTCTTTGGAGCAAGTCCTACGCCCCGTTGTTCTAAACGGCGACAACTTTTCTGCTTACCAGCAGATCCCCATGGATCAACCAGATCCTCTCTTCAACCTCACTGGAACTGGTCCGAGGACCAATCCGCCTGCTAGTGTTTTCGCTCCGGAAAACATCGTACTACTCACAGACGGCACCTGTGCATCCACGTGTACCATTTTCGCATATCTCCTCATTCTCCAGATGGGCGTGAAGACTACGGTGATGGGCGGTCGCCCCCAGACTGGGATAATGCAATCCATCGCAGGCGTCGAAGGTGCACAGCTCTTTTCGTACAATGATATTACTATCGACGCAACGTCCGCTCTACTACTGGCACCCGAGAATCAGAAGGCTGAGATTCAAAACGGCGATCTGGGTGAGCTGGCCAGAGGATACGCCATAAAGCGCGCTGCAAATCCGAAAGCCGCCGGCGCTGTGAACGGCAAAAACGCTTTCGCCATGTCCAACGCAACAGTCCCGCTGCAATTTCTCTGGGAGCCTGCCAACTGCCGATTGTTTTACACATACGAGACACTTACCCAGCCAGAGGCCGCCTGGAAACGTGTTGTCGATGTGACGTGGAACAACCGCACACAGCTGTGTGTTGCCGACAGCATTGTGCCGCCTGCCAAGCCTGCTATAGTAGACCCTTTTTTCCAGCAGAGCGCGAAGGATCTGGGACTCAGCAAAGGTGGATAGACTGAACAACATCTCTGACGGAGAATCGAAGCTTCTAACGAAATATTGGAATCCACGGATGCTTCTCAGGTTACTCAGAAGTAGAAACGGGGTGAAATAATGAACACTATGAAATTTGTGCTTGCAACAGCAATCCGGAAGACCGTGAAAATGTTTTCTTTTTCTTTTTCGCCGGTAGCATCAGGTCATCATGAAATTCATCCTGCATCTATCGTGACGAAGGCTATCATATGCAATTCACATATACCTTCAATAGTTCAGCCTGTAACTCCAGCTACACTATGATAGAAAACCTTGTCTGGCTCGTACAGTGAACGGTTTAAACGTCTTTTCTAGGAATAGCTAGACGGCTCTGGCTAAGGATCGAGCAGAACGGCTTTTGAGCTTCACGAAATATTTCAAATCCGAGGTTTTGGGAGGCACTTGTTGTCTATGGCCAAGTTTATCTTCCAGTCATTGAATAAGTGCTTGCAACGCTGGAGTAGAAACGATTTCAAACGAACGGGTACGAGTTTGAGGTAAGCGATGCAAGAAGCATAGTAGTTAAGCATCCATCTCGTGCACTATGATCACTGGTACTGGCACTTTTTGTTGATCGAAGCTCCTTGTTATATGCAGTGCTTTACTCATTACTTTGATAACTTCTGTCGTTTTTCGGGTCATAATTCGGCCTGAATATCTCGGACCTAGACGGCGACTGCCAAGCCCCGATCACGGGCGAGGTTTTAGAAGATTATATGTAGGTCAGCGGCCCGCATCTCCATCAGGAAGCAAGTCTCTGATCGACATCGCGTTTGCATAGTAATCGCCGGTGGGTGGCCGATGGAATTGAGTAGTTTCGGGACCCAACGACTCCACCCCCACCCAACCGTGACCGGTCAATAAGGTGGGATGGCGATGTTGTTTATTTATGTTCGGACTAGGCGAATGCAACTTGCACAAGACAAGGTCTACACCCTGTTGCTCGCCCAGGTCCAGCTTCTCTAGACTACAAACAATAAACATAACTTCCGACTGTTGAACAGCGAAGCCGATTATCTCAGTCTGCTCTCAAACAGAGCCTGGATTTGCCGATTCGGTGCTCGCTGTTTCCCCTCACCTTCCACTTTCCCCTACTGGTGCCGTAGCTAGTAGCTCCATCGACTGCCATGTTGTCAGCCGTTCAGAGTGGATAGCCCGCTTGGCCTGGGCGGTAGTCTAGATGAACGCCGGTTCGTTCGGCAGCGTCGATCGAATGCTTATCGGACGACCGATCGTGAGTTTCCCCACGCAAAAGACAGCCGCCGAGTTCCACCTACACAACAGTCGCGCGGCTGCTGACATGAGCACGCCCTCGAATCCCGCGTAACCCGTGTATGCCGCTAATCGCCGGGTGCCCGGCACGCTGCGTGACATTCCAAAACAGGGGCTAGTAGACACCTTCCAGTTGCCGCGAGTCAGAACCCCCGTCCATGTTGGTTCTCATAGCCCGGAAGAAGAAAGCCTGCCCCCTGAAATCACGGAATTTATAGCGCATGTTGTGTCTATTAAATTGCCTTTGCCGGAAAACTTGCGGCATGTTAATATGGAATTGAAGCCGCGCCTGGGTACTGCTCCACGAAGAGGCATTCTTGATTGGATTCGACTCTGTACTGCCTCCGTTATCAGGTTTTGACATCATAGCTGTAGGGCGTAACTGTGTCCGGTCATGCCGCATGACCGTGCTGTTTGTCTTTAGTTGCCATGCTACCCCGGATACACTAAATTTGAGTTTTTGAGTCTGTTGAATCAAGCATTGTCGGTAGTCGACTGAGCAGAATGGCTAAGCATTCTGCCGTTGTTCGGACGGGGTCTATCTTGAAAACATGGGGATATCTCCTTTTCGGTAGTGTCCGCCTCGGAACTTGACAATGGCAGCCCTCACTTAGGTAATAATCGTCGACAGCACTTTGCACATAAACACGTTCCACTTATACAGACGTCACTATCTGCCGTTGCTTGACCCATTCGCGGGGATTCCTTCTGGATCGGAACACTGCATCCATGTCAAGATCCACGATCATCGCCCCAGGAGGTCTCCGCACCAGCTACGTAGAGTTGCAATTAGACATGGCCCGACATGGTGCTCTACTGGGATAGGTGTATTCCGAATCCGAACTTGGAAAACATGCAGATCAGTTTACTCCCGGCAGACATCAGTGGGTGGGAAATTCTATAAAGACAGCCCCCATCTCGCCCGACAACTACAGATCACACCATCAACAACCACTCATAAGCCAGATAATCAGTCCTTCTTTAGAACTACCTCCAGTCCCTCTTTGCCCGTATACATAACCTAACTCCAAAATGAAGGCCTTTACCGTTCTCTTCAACCTTGCCCTGGCCGCCACCGCCATGGCCAGCGCCGTCGACACCCGCGCCTTGGAGCCCGGCTTTGCCGAGCGCGCCTGCGGCACCACTGGTGGTACGTCCTACAGGTTTCCTTCCTACACATACGCAACAGTAAACTGACATTACTATCTACAGCGCCCTGCACCAGCGGTGACGACTGCTGCACCTACTGCGATCCCTACTCCGGCTGGACTTGCACCGACTCTACCAGAGCCTGTGTTGAGAAGGGCAGTAAGTTTACGCCATTATATCCCCCTTGAAGTTGTTTTTGGGTTTTGGGTGCTGACAAATGGTCCTTTAAGCTGTTCCCGCCCTGGGCCAAAACGACTGCTGCAGCTACAAGGTCGATGCTGATGGCAAGTGCACCTAAGCCATCTTGACGAGGGATGGAATCCCGGGGGGAAGGTCTACAATATTAAGGCGTACATCCCATGTACATGAATTTCGAGTTTCACGCGTATATACCAAATCAAATATGCAACGATTGCATATGCTACACAGTTTACACAATTGCCACCAGCATATGTGCTCCTTTTTCGCAACCTACTGAAATCATTATATGCCGCCAAATGTGCCATGTGAGTTATACTCTCTTGTTTCCCCAGTATCTCAATCTGCACATAACAAAGTATAAATAAACGCCTATTCATTCCCTCCGCCATCAGGTTCGTCAACTGCTTTTCTCTTCCTAGCCTGCATCGATAGACCCAACTTCCTTGGAAACATGTAATGCAGTGAAATGTAGTCTCTTTGTTCCACATTGCTGTTGTGTTCAACCACATGAACCTGGTGATCAAGCAGCGTTAGCATGCACTGCCAGGATGTCGCGTGTCTTTTCCGTACCTCTGGGAAAAGTTGCGCCTGGACGATAGGACCATCGCGCCTGTCAACATCCGGGAAGTCTCGAACCGCATCCCAACATGACTTGACACCAACTTTCGAGGCTCCAGCGATCTGTGCCAGCTTGGTATAGACTTTGTCAATATGACTCTGATCATGAACGTTTCTGGACCACACGAGATAATCCTGCACCTAGCGCTCCGGGCTGTGTCGTCGGCAAAGATTAAGCCATACTGCGGCTTCGAACTGAAGCAACGTTATGACATGAGCCTATCGTTTCCCACTGATAGAATTTTGGGACCCTACCTCCTTTGAAGCTTTCAGCTCGGCAACGTCACTCCTTGTCAGCTCAACACTCCACCCGATGAACTTTGCGCCGACCTTTGCGTAGCTTTTGTTCAGACTCCAGTTCAAACACGTAGGCTCCAGTCTACGGTATTCGCTCTGTATCTTGCCCTCTTCATGATCTGCATGAGTACTGACAGTGCAGTACTCGTTCGACAGCTCGAAATAACCATGTATTTCGCCTGAATCGTCACAGGAATCGTAGCATTCTGGAACGACCGGATCGATCTTGCATGTACAAGGGAATTCATCGTTCGCTTGCTTGATCTCCGTGCTCCTCAGACAATCCACCAGTGACTGAGTGCTGACTGATGATTCAGTGTTGCATTTCACCGCTTCCAAATCAGACGCCGGCCTTTCGCGCCTGTTTTTCATCGTTGAAACTGCAGCAGATGTCAGCCCAGGAGAGAGCAACGATTTTCAACCGTCGGACAACAGAGACAACCTACCAACCGCGACCTTCACAGATTTGAACCATTACTTGGCCCTTCCTTTCAGCTTCCTGATCAGAGTCTTTCCACGCATGTTTACTAAACATAGCGAGCGGACTGATGACAATCTGAGGGAAGATGATGCCTGATCAATGAAGCTGATTACAGGAGGGAGGTAATTGCGGGGAACACTGAAGATGCTGGAAGCCTTTAATGGAGGAGAAGGGGGTCGGTTGGTAATTTCCGCATCAAGGGGTCATTTTGAGGCCCAACACAGCGCAACCCCTGAACGTTTGCTCCGTCGACCTGTATTTAACCGCTATAGCAGCTGCCCCATTGTAAACATTCAGGTTCATGTGTACATCCTCTGATTGGACAATGTAAAGTAGGTACAAGGCATCTCCTGTACCTTGATCATCGTGAAAGTATGTTTCGCAATACCAATAAATTGGGAGATTTTACAAATCTATCGTATCTTGCACAAGGATGAAAGCAAATTTACAGTTTTATTTCCCTGTCGTATTTTCTTTTGCAGTATTATCTCGAATTACAAGATTCAAATGCGCCTTACACCAAGCAAGCTATACCGCCTTTCCCTGCCGCTTCGAAGTTAAGTTCTATTGATGGTAGTTTCGATGAGATATCTTATCGTAACAGCTCACAGTCAATCCTCGAAAACAGCAAGATTTACGGCAATCAAAAAAAGAACAGGCCGAAAGGATAACTGCCGATACCACAGAGAGCTTTGTTATGGATTTACTACGATATCTGTTTAAAGTTTCGCTGCCGATGAAGCCCAACCGACTTAGAAATTTCCTACTGGCTGTTTCTCCTCAATCTAATTCATTCAAAGTTAGGTTCATCTCGTCGCAGAGAGGGGTAGACGAAGCTTGCCAGCAAGATCCGAGATCCCGAGGTGCACGTACTGGTTGAATCATCCGCTGCCCCAACAGCTACGATCTTATTTAGACGCCACCTCACCTCTGACCCATTGTCTCGACATAACCATTTCATATGCGCTAGCACAAGCTCGAAGGTGTTATACTTACGATGGCCAAAAGATACAACCTCCGGCCCAGGCCTGTTGGAAAGGCCAAAGTGGATATCATCATGAACCACGCGCCAGTTACCGGTGAACCTCATGTTCACGAACGAGTAGTAGCTCATGACTACGAACGACTAGTAGCTCAAATCTGCCCCAAATACCTCACCCAAGATGAGGCGAACGAAATACGCGAGGAATTTAACAGAGTTTGGATAGAGGATAAACAGCTTCTTTGGAGCGGCGCAGACTACCATGCAACCAAGACCTGGGCTGCATATCACGGATTTCAGACTCTCACCTCTGTCATGGGTCCGCTCATGGAGAAAGGAAACGACAGATGCAAGAGAAAGACCTGCTCTCAATCCTGGAGTTCGTATATGAGAGGAGCCTCAGCTGTATTCGCCTGGCGAGTGTCCCAAGGCCATGTCACAACTGTCTTGACACCACCGCCTCCGCATCGATTTCATCCCTCGGGTTTGACAAATTATCAGGACGTGGAAGAGCCAATTCTCAAAGGCGTACTGGGCAGTTCGGTCGCAAAAATCATGATGGTTCATCCGGAGGTCGCGGGTGCTGAGAGCTTTGTGTATGAAGCGTGGCCCTCTGACCAGTCCGCCGTCTGGGTAGCCTCTTTTGGTGGGTTCCCTGACAGAGTCTGGAGAGTCGTTGGCAGTACTAGAGGTATGTTCGTCCTCTTCAGCTACTGCAGCGCGTTATCTGACGTAGAAACAGCACGAACTATTTGGCAGCCTATCCCCGGCGTTTCTCAGTCACAGCCAATGTTGGAAAATAATTATCCAGGAACGATCAACCGACACAAGGAACAATTGAAAGATAAACAGCTCGAGCTTTACAAGGTTACGAACCTTGAAGGAAGAACGACAGAGCCAAAACATTCACCTGTGGATGAAAGACAACGAGCTATCAACCCTTCTCCAGGACTCGTTGTCCTCGTTCTCATGGTATTTGTCGAAATCTTCCTACACTTCGCACTGCCCTTCATTGTGCTCTTGGAGAATCTCACATCGCAGTTCAGATATGAATGCCTGCACTCAGAGCCAAAATTCGACGTAGCGTCAGGAAGTGGCACCCCCTCCGGGAGCAATAACCCGCAACAGTCTGGTTTGGTCAACACGGACAAAAGTGCAAGTCAATGCTTGGGTGCAAAGAAAGACAGTATTATCCTTGGCGAAGATATTCCTTTGCAACGCTTGACGAAGAGACAACGCCGGAAGCTTTCTCAGATCCGAGAAAAGGCTTCTCAACCCATTGTTACACAGAAGCCAACTGAGATTGTGTGCAGGAGCCTCGGAGGATGGGACCCGAAGAGTCTGAAGAAGGCGTTTAAGAACCGGGCGCGACGTGTTACACTGTTATAAATATGAAGATAACCTCCAGGCATATTTGATACTGATGCGAGGAACCCCGGCTCGGAAATGGGCTTTTTCTTTGTCCTTCTTGAAGCAGAATGGGCGTTTTCAGCAACTTGGTGTTTTGACATCACTCAGAAATTGACATATTGAATGGAAAATGGGCTAGAGCTACTTCGCGGCCTTTGACCGTCACGATAAGAATGCTATGAATTGATATGGGAATTGTAACCAAGCTTGCATGAAGTCAACTTTGTAAATACCATTTGAACTATGAGCAAACTATTGTTACAAAAGACATACCCAGAGAGCATCTCGAACTTTTCGTGAGACAAAGCTTCTTCAATTTTCGGCATCATCATGACTTATTGCCTAATGTTCGCGAGCTATATCTAGTTAAGTTCTCAAGATAAGTAGGTACACCTAAACTCACGTCAATGTTCCTATAGGGCAAGCAAAATCAATACTAAGGCAAACGTTCTTTCCTATACTTTAGAAACTTCAAACTTTGCGAACCAGACATAACGATAATGACCTTCGTACGTACCACTGACGATAGAGCGGTAGGCGAATCCTCCGGAGAATTCAGCAAGATGACCAACTTTGTGCTACCTGATATTCTACAACTACATCGGGTGTCAGACCGAATCATCAGCCCTCGATGAAGACCTGAGATCAAATCCCCCCCAGCTGTGCTTGCTGATCCCCTCGGGCATCGAGTGCCCGTCATCCTACATCAATCCGATACAACCTCACGCACAAGAAGCAAAACTGCCCGAGATCAACATCCTGCCGGACCACGGGCCTCAAGACAGGCGCTCATATCTCGGTATCTTCAACCCCCTCTCAAACGGTTTGACGTCAGCAGTCTCACATCTCCTGCCTATCATCACGCAACCGCACCAAGAAGCACGTGAAGAATCACCGTCTCAGGCAAGAGAAACCCTTGACATCACAAAACATCCCGATCAGCTCACCAGAGGACCCCTATTCCCCCGGCTAACCCACGGACAGCCCTGCTCACCTCACCCATCGCAATCCCCGCCGAAACGCACCCGTTCCACAAAAGCAAAAGCACATCATTCAGCGACGATCAACGGCAGTCCCCTCTTTTCCAGGCGCAACGGACGTCCAGCGCAGCTGCGAGCCAATGGCGATGACAGCACGGCCAACCAGACGACAGCAACGCGAACGAACCACTGGAAGAGGAGACGGGAGAGAGGGGGGCGAGCCGGTCTAGAACTGCGGGACGATCACTGGCGTCATTCAGCACCCTCGACATTCCCCCTCTCTCAGGGTCCTCTTGGTGTGTACGAGTATGGCAGGGAGCAGCGCCGGACGACACCCTCTTCGAAATCGTAGAGGTGAGGGGTGATGAGCAATGCGAGGCAGCCTCAAGGACCCCGAAACGTCTTCTTGCAGGGCACGAACAATGTCGTAGTGGCCTTTTTTGCAGAATTTCAAGAATGGTGGTCCCCTCTACTTGGGTATCAACCTCACACTCAATTGACGAACTAGAACGTCGAACCATGAGCCCCGTCGCAGCACTTCTGCAGCAGTCGATTTCAGGCCTAGACAGAAGATGCCAGAATCAACCGGCACGCCGGCCGTGTCAGGATAGGATGATAATTCCCGACCCTCCATCTCGTCTTGAGGAATTTTCCTTGAGCAATCGTCCGAGATTGTTCGTCTTGTTGAGAGAGAGAGAGTACCGGTACCAAAAGGCGATACGCCTGCTACAAGGCCAGGTTCAAAGCGGTACGGATCGATGCGCGCTGACTATCTGGGATGAGACGGGGGGGATGGATGAGGTTGCAATTGACCGAGAAAAAAAAACATCAAACCAATTTGACGACGCAATTATCAAAAACAATAAGCCTAGACGAGACATGTCTGCCACCCCCAACAAAGCATTGTTCCCGATAACGCAAGCACTGACCCAAGAAACAACGCACAGCCTCGCGCGAAGCTAGCCGCCTCCCGACCATGGCCAAGTGAAGAAGAGAGACAGTGGAGGGAAGAAGAAGAACCTGGCTGGGGTGGCCGGGGAAACAGACGCCCCCCCAACCAACCGACTAAAACCAACCAACTCAACCAGCCCAGCCTCTAAGAGCGAGAGATGCGACTAGGGACCCTGCCAACGCTGCAGAAAATAACAGCGAGCGAGCGAGCGCACAGAGGTTTTCTCTGTTGCGAGGAGGAAGAGGAGAAGGAGGAGGCAAACACAAGATGCGCGCATCTAATCTCCACCGACGTTGGCAGTGATCTAGTCTCCCCCCGTCAACACAGCGCACGCACATCCAGCGCAACAACGCGCGCATGGCAAGAAAAGTTCCACTGAGGCGAGGCTGGCATCTCGAAAGAAGAAGCCGTGCCACATTACGGTCCGGTTAGTGTGCGTGAAGTTCTCAGAAGCGAGTTAGCGCCAACGGGGGGCATGGCATGGCATGGCATGGCATGGCAATTATGTGATATTTCGCCGCGCAACGCCGTTCGTGTCTGTGTATCCACACCTTTGCGGTCTGATATGATGATGATGATGTGGCCGTGGTTCGGTGCTCCACTTAAGCAGCCTCATCAACATCGGAACTGCGAACTGCTGCTGCTGGTCTCCGTAGTGGGAACTTTTTTTCAGCTTCGGAAAACTGGATCTCGCGGGGTTGGACGTTCTGGACCAGAGAGAGGGCGGATGCACGAGCGGTTGTTTATCGTCCCTCTTCGCGGAGGCGGAGTCTGGAGAACGGTTGAGAGTAGTCTATTCTCTGGAGAATGGAGACGCAACGGCTGGCTGACAAGAGGCGACGCGCCCTGTCTGGGCCTTGTTTACGGATATGTCCTGAGGGTCCTGGAGATAAGAGCTGTCTCAGTTGGAGCAGCAGCATAAGCACAGTTGCGGGTACAGCACCAACAGCATTTTTTTTGTTCTATTCACAGCATCCAGGCTCACGCAGGGGGTGCTGGAAAGGCCAAACACTCGCAGCAGCTCGACATTTATGGATGGATGGACGCACATGGGTTGAACGAAACGAACGAACGGCAGAGATCGACGCGTCCGTTCGCCTTTCCGCAGAACCACTACACTACACGCAACCCACACATCCACATTCTCTCCGAAAGAGCAGCCCCGTCGAGGCCGCAGATTGGATGCAGCTGTTCGTTTCCATCTCACCATCTCACCATCTCACCATCTCTCCATCTTTTCCGCGCTTACAGCCCATCATCCCAATGCCGCAGGACCCGTTCCGTCGCTCGCCGGGGGTGCTTGAACACACTGGGCTGTTGATCAATCTCGTTATTCTCAACATTGCCCAGCCCCGAAGGGCCCCCCCAATTCGCAGTGCATCAGCGGAGCCTCCACCTCTGGGCCGCATCTTGACACGGTCTAGACTGTGCCCATCAAATCCTTCACCCTTCTCACCACACCGAGCCCTTGCTGCCGTCTAGCCCCAGCACCCCGTCTGATCCACGGCCGACGCACCGTTCTCAGATCGACAAAGAAGGACCTCTCTTGTCAAATGAAGACGTTCAGCGCCTACTCTTACCTAAACCACAGCAGCTTTGAGTTATCCCCGGCAGCAGAGCCCCCCCTCCGCAGCCGGAGCCACACATCCATCCATCGCCGTCCCGGCGTCAACATCAACAGACTATGACAAAGATGCAACGTTCTCTCTGTAATGGTAACCGAAGCCCGGAGCCCCTCTCTCTTTCGCCTCCTGTCTTTCACATACATACCTAGTTAGTAGCTGACTTGACATCTGTAACTTTGACAAGGCCCTGGCTCCTCCCTCCCCTCGTACCCGCCATCCGTATCTGAGCGGAGCCAGATGATATCCACCCCAACAGCAACAGCAACGACAGCCCGCAGCGGGCGAAATACATCTCAATAATCTCCTCATGCACGTAATTCGCCTCCTCTTCTGCAAGACATGCCGATTGCGCCTCAGTCCTCATAATGCCGCGTTGAAATTCTCGCCATCTTACGTACGCTTCGAAGGCGACAACGATACACACACACAGACACCTGAAGACAGGCCGACGGTCGGCCCTGTCGGGTTTCGATAGGTCTTGTCGCAACAACATTGGTCAATTGCCAAGGAAACAAAAAAAAAACCACTCAACTGCCCTTTCGTCAGTGAAAACAACCCCTGGTCATGATCGGAGTATTTCGCACAGCCAGCAACCTGCAAAATCTGCGCGATGAAAATCCGCGCAGCATCTCCCTTTCCCCCCCGTGGCTCCCCTGTCGCAGTACGCCCGGTCTAGCCTCTAAACCTCCAACCTGCAGCGGTCTCAATCTGTGAAAAAAAGGAGAAACAGAAAAGGCCGCATCTCATCGTGGATCCCCCCCCC
>JABGLZ010000507.1:27793-73040 GCA_014705045.1 Colletotrichum theobromicola | reverse complement strand
TGTCCCTTCCCTGTCCCTTCCTGTCCCTTCCTGTCCCTTCCTGTCCCTTCCTGTCCCTTCCCCTTCCCTATCCCTTCCTGTCCCTGTCTCTTGCTGTCCCTTCTTTTCCTCAAGCAGGGCTCGTCCGGGGCTTGAGCTACGCAGTAGGTTGTTACGCAAAGTCGCTTGATTTCTGGCTGAGTCAAGCTGCCGGTCGCTGCGTCTCCGTAATTATTGGGCAACATGTCAGCGCCGCGTCTATTGAGCCGGCCCCAAGTTGCGTCTCTAGCCCCGCAAAATATTGCTGGATGTTATTGGAGGTGTGTATTCACGCGGCACATCAGAACCACAGCTACAAGTGTGTCGTAAGCGGAAGAGACCAGGCTTCAAGGTTGCAACTTGTGATCAAGTCCACCGAGTTTTCATTTAGGGTGGGCAAGCTATCTCTCATCTCAAACTCAACTCATGAGCGGCATCTACGATGATGACATGATAAAATCAATTCTCACTGGCCACCGGAAGGTTACTAAGACGGCAAATGCATTCTGCATGGCATGGCCTGTGTCGTTGTTCTTAGCAATCCCACCATGGACTTCTTCTTGGTAAAATGTAGTGAAGTTGGTCTCATTCGGAAACGACGGTACTGGCGGCGGCTTCGCCCTGGTCCAGTGTTTCCCTTCACAGTCTTTAACAGTTTGTTGTCGTCGATTACGAGTAGAAGGCTGCGTCCGCAGGCGTCTTATACCCAATCCCCGATACTCCTCGAACCTCCCGCCGGAGATCTCCTGAAAACTGGTCGTCTTTGGCCTTGCGCTCCTTCGCAGGCTAAAGAGAGCCGCCTCATCCTGAAGAGCCTCGATGAACTTTTAGTTTACCATCTACTCAGTACCTTCCCCAGCAGACATCGTCAGTAGTCCCCTGTAGTGCTCTGTCATTAGTGACCAAAACTGCCTTACCCGTGATTTGACTTACTCGCTACTACCCATCTACCTACTCACGATAAGTACCTTGGCCTCCCTTCCAATAGGAGAATATTGACAGCACATGAAACATTCATAGGCCGGGTCACCGGGCGGAAACGTGAAGGAGGCGACTATTTCTACAGCGGCCTTAATGACCGGTTATAGGACGTCGAGTATGTACAAGATGCATCCCTCGTCAACTGTTCGACGAAGCCTCTTCCTAATGGCCCGGATTGAGAGCACACCAACGCTTAAAGGCCCCATATCATGAATTCGCGGATAATCAAGAGTAATCTCGTAGATTCGTCTCATCGATCAAAGGTGATGGATAGTGTGTCAACGAAAATCCGCTCCTTGTACTGCCCAAGGTCGTGTTCTAAGCGTAGAAAATCTGGTTGAAATTCGGCGGCAGCGGTCGGGCAAAGAAAAAGGTTGAAAGCATCTGCGGGTAGTTATTGACTAAGAAACATCTGTATGAAGCTATCACATGATAAATAAATCAGGATGTAGACGTACGAGGTTGGATGATATCTAGGACCGCTTGCGTGAAAAAAAATTGAGCAATTGCCAATTTGCGATCGGCGGCTTTCGAGGCACGTCTCTGACTTCTCTTGGGTTACACAAGTCTTCAACGAGAAGGTTGATTGTTGTACGAGATTCAATATAGCGGTGATTTTCGTGCCTCTCGTAGAGTGGGATCAGAGTATTGGGGTAGTCGTCTATCCCTAGCCCTCTATGATCACTACGACGACTTTGGTTTACAGCCATATAGGCGAACACGGCCGATATCGTAGCTATTACAAGGCTCGGCACTCCCAAAACGACTGCAACGATGACTTCCGTTGAAAATGACATCTCTAATATTGGAATAAGTATATGGGAGATAAGGAGGAGAGGATTGGTAAGCAAGGACAAGCAACCACGGAGAGGAAGTCGATCAATAGATTGCCTTGTCAAGTTCCCGCGAGGTTGCAATAGAACTGAGAACTCATGAACATGCGGAGTCGTTGAGTATCTATATATATTCTCACGCGGGGAGATCCACTGCCAAAAGAACCGCTGAACCGAATCATCTCATACACCTTACTACCTCTACCGGTGCATCTGTTTTGCTGTATGAGCGAAAGATATGTCATTACGCGAGAAGGTTCAAGGCAGACAGATTTATTCTGAGAATACACCGCTGTCAGCCCCATTTTACAGCCTCTAACCAGGCTAAGATTGCGGTGAGGGGTACAGCCAACAAGTAATACATCTGCTGCACGACCAGTCTGATTTGCCAAAAGTTTTGCTCTCAACCTTCCCTAACGGGCATTCCGCGTCTCATTGGTGTGGTGTAAGTGGTGCGGGCACACCACGACTGAGACCCTATGTACGATAGGCCAGTCGTAGCCCCAACGCGTACGTGGATTCCAGCGGGATGTACGCAGTATGTAGATGAGCGGCGCGAACTTTCCAAGCACCCAATGGTGTCAGACGAAAGATCCTCATCTGACGCTGTACGTAGCCTAAATACTAAGCAGGCATGAGCAGTAAGAAGAGCACACAACACGTTAAAATTGATGTCCACGAGCATACAACCAACCCACTTACGCTTAGATGTACACATGAAGCAGCCGCGGTGACAGGAGAGTGCATCTATGCAAAACACCCCACGAGCTGCCAGACCCCGAACCCCTTTATGCCGTTTGCGCCCGCTAATTGTTCTTCGACCTTGAGAATGATCGTATGGCCCTAAACACGTTGTTTACCAACCCTCCGCTGTTCCTTGGACCCTCTAGCTAGGACTTTCAAGAAACAGCGGTTGTCTTTCTTTCAGTCAATTTCCAAGACGAGAAAAATTGAATATCAATATCAGAGCTTGGATATTCTCGACGCCAATATTGTAGGCCAACCTGAGACAGCGAGCCTGGCAATGTGCCTTAACAGTCTTGATGAATTTTGGTCTACCATCTACCTGTCCCCGGCAGATATTGACATGATCCGCGCGCTTTGGAAGAGAATAGGTCATCTCTCATAGTTTTTATATTCCAAACCGCAAAGCTCCCAAGCCCATCACGGCTCTCCTTCTTCTCTTCATCCCCATCTGTTCATGCCCTTTTAACATCAAGCCCTACGCTCCCTGGTCGTGAGCTGTCTGGCCCGCCGCCTCTCGTCCTCAGTCAACACCCAAATCATGCCATCCTCGTCCTCATCCGGATTATCCACCGCAGAGATCTCCTCCCACTCTTCCTCCTCCATGTTCGCCACCATGAGGATCTGCGACACTCGCGCAAAGAGCTCCCTGACGCCGTAGTTGCCCTTCGACACGGTGCTGACGATGCTCGAGAAGTCGCGCTCCATGCGGATTACGCCGTAGGCGTTCGCCCTGGCGTCCCAGACCCTGCGCTCGAGGACGCGCGCGAGGTATCGGGCGGTGAGGTCGTGCAGCGTCGTGAAGGTGTGGGGGGTCATGAGGCGGGCGATGGGCTTCATCAGCGCATCCCAGCCATGTTCGAAGCGGCGGGATACCTGGTCCAGCATCTCCTCTTCGTCTTCGTCGTTCTGCTCTGCGTACTCGGCGAGTTCCTCCTCTGTGAGAGAGTAATCCACATCGCGGAATGTGTCGGAAAGCACGGGGCGCAGTCGTGGTTGAACGACGCGTTGGAAGAGGACCTGCAGGCCTTCGTTGAGGAGCTCGGTTGTCTTGAGGGTGAAGGAGCTGTGTAGTGTGCTGAGGGCGGATGTGACGAAAGTGACGTCCTTGTCGAAGGGGAAGGAGTCTCTGAGCGACGGCTCGTGCTGGGCATCGCCATTCGCCTTTGCCACATCGTTTGCGCTGCCTATGTTGCTTGTGATGATACGGTTGAGGTACTCGTTGGCTGTGTCGAGACTGTTTATGAGAACAATGAATTGAATGATCTTATCTTCTGGCGGGAAGCCTCCCTGTACGATTGGCTTGGGATAGGACTCGTCGCGCATCTTCCGTTGGATCATGCCGATGAAGTCGGAGCTGAGGACACGGCCGATCGTAGGGATCACGGAGGCAATGACGTCTCTCTGTGATGTTGATGTTGATTTCTGGATGACTGCGCTGACGACGTACATAACATCGTCGACAGCGGATATGATGAATGGTTGGTTGGTGTCGACCTGCCTGTTCATGCTTAGAGACAACCCAGTTGGCATTTCGTCCAGCTGGAAAGCCTTCTCAACCGATCGTCGGAAGAAGAAGGTCATCATGGTATTATATGGCGAAGTAAGCTTGTCTGAAATCTTTCGTTTGAGATTCGACTTGACGACTAATTCAGGTATAGAAAGCGGAGCGTCCTCAGGGGCAGAAGGTTCCTGTCATCTTGTTAGACTTGATCTCATCCAGCAATGGAAATCGCTTACCCGGGTCTTCCCTGCTAAGAAGCGGGAGTAAAGCGACCATCGGCCGAGCATCACGGCGATCTCACTTAGAATGGCGTCAACCTCCTTCATATTGACGCCCTCATCCTCACTGGGACGCGGATTTGCGCCGGCGCCCATTGCGGGTGAGTTGACTCGTGGCGTCCCGCTTCTTTGTGGTGGTAGGAAGCTCTGGACCAGGAATGAGAATGGATAACTCTTGACGTCCTTCAGACGCCTGTCAACATCGCGTTCATCACTCCACGAGTCAAGGATGATGCCACCCTGTACATCAGCCTCCTGTTGCAGCCGTTCGATAACGCGAACCATCTTCCCAGAACCGTAGTGTCTCTCTACAAGACCTCCGTGCCCCTCAACAATGCGCGCAATATGATCGAACAACCTGGTGAGGGCATTGGCATAGAAGAACCCTTCTTTCCGAGCTTGCACGCCAGGCCCTTCCTTCAAGACCGATCTCGCCGTACCAGCCACGCCCTGGCAGACATATCGTCCGTATACGTCGAGACCGACGTCACCTCTCCCAATCAACGGGAAAAGCTTAAAGAACCTCGTAACCTTGGCGCCGTCCCCTTCCTTGGTCGCCTTCTCGAACTCTCTCAGGAACAGCCCACACAGGCTCTCCTTGGCGTTTTCGAGCGTAACCCACGGCGGGTCAGGCACCTCGACGGAGGGCACGATCGACGATGCAAACTTGCCCTTTGTGATATCCTCGGGCACCTGCGCCGCGCGCGCAAGGTACGCCGCTGCAGCCTCCCAATCCTGCGGGGCACCCATGCTGCCCACGACGCCCTGCACGCAGGCCTTGAGCTCCACAACCTGCTTCACGACCTCGAGCGTATCTTCGACGCGGCTCTTCTCCAGATCCAGCTCCTTCACCTTATTACTCAGCCGGCCCGCCGTGTCAGCCGCTGTCGCCAGCATGTCGTTGCCGATGGACCGCGCGGCGATGACCTGGCTGCCGAGCCCCGCGCGGAGGAGGTCGAGCCGGCCCAATTCGCGGGCGAGGTCGGCCTGCGAGCCCAGGAGAGCATCGAGACGGCTCGTGACTGTGGATTCGCGGGCGTGGAGGGCGTCTAGGGCGGCGCGCACCTCGGCGACGCTTGAGGCAGCGTAGATGGAGGTGGTGTTGGAGCTACTGCCAGGTCGGGCAGCTGCTGCGACGAGTGCTGCGCTGTCGGCGGCATTGTCGCTGTCCGCGCGATGGGAAGAGACGCCATTCGTGAGAGTTGACATTGGCGCAAGCTGGCTGAGAGGTGCATAGCTGCCTGAGCTTGCCAGCAAAGGTAGGGTGGGTGCAATCCGGACCGGTGGGGGGTTGAGGTCGAGGTGCAGGTGAAGGTGTTAGCTGGCCCGAATTGCAAGGTAGGAGGCTCGGTGAACCCTGCACACCGGTAAGCGAGCGTCGGTGTGGGCGCAAGGGAGGCAGAACAGAGTTTGGGCTGATCTGCCAACTGTTAAATTCAAGGTGAAGCTATTGGACGAAATTTGGTGGAAATTTTGCAATGCATCTTTTTGAAAGGCCGTTAATTATTTACCGTATTCCAAGTTTACATATGCGCTTCAGCCGTTGAAAAGCACAAACCGCCTGTACCTCCTTTGCTTGAATGCTGCCCCCATTTCTAAACCGCCTGACTGTAACCACCGGCCAGCCTCCGCCTGGCATACTTCCAATATTTTCTAAACTCATCCGCCCAAAACACCGTGCTGCAAAGCATCAACAGACCAATCAAGTCGAAGAAGCCTAACGCTTCCGTTTGGAAGACCTCCTGGAGCCAGGGGAAGTATATAACGAGCAACTGGCCCGCAATACTGAGCGAGACCGCCCAGTTGAAGAGCGTGTTCGAGAAGAGTCCGACTTCGCCTCGTAGAACCGACTTGGACTCGGAACGGCAGGCCAAAGCGTTAAACATGTCAAATAATACAAAGCAAGTGAAAGTCATCGTAGTGTCGCGGCGGTTGACCTCGCCATCCGACAGCATCTCGCGGCTGTAGACGAGCATAGTACCCAACATGACGATAGAAGCCGAGGTGAGGACGCGGTACAGAACAGCTTTGGTGAGAACCGCGTCATTACGCTTCCGAGGAGGGCGGTTCATGACATCGGCGTCGACAGCCTCCACGCCCAGCGATTGGGCGGGCGGACCATCCATGATGATATCTGGGACCGGTTAGTAAAGATTCAGTAAAATTGAACGGTGGGAAACTCACTAATCCAGAGAATCTGCATCGCATTCAGAGGCGACTTGAATCCGAGTAGAGTGCAAAAGAACACTAATGACAGTCCGGCAGCACTTGTGCTAAGCTGGAAGGTCAAGAAGTTCTGAATGTTGTTGAAGATTCCCTTGCCCTCTTCGATGGCCCGCAATATCGTCGAGAAGTCATCGTCTGTGAGGATCATATCCGCAGCCTCCTTGGCAACATCAGTTCCGTGCAAGCCCATTGAGATACCAATATCGGCTCGCTTCAGTGCCGGAGCGTCATTCACACCGTCTCCAGTCATGGCGACAATATCGCCTCTGGCCTGGAAAGCCCGAATGATTTTGAGCTTGTGGTCCGGGTTCGTGCGAGCAAAAATGGTAGTATGCTGGATCGCCTGAGACAATTCCTCTTCCGACATGGCATCAACGTCCTCGCCTCTGAGGACGGGACGAACGGCCAGCTGACTGGATCCCGCCTCACTTGCTTTGGCGATTGGCATGCCGAGCTGTCTGCCAATGGCAACAGCAGTGGTCTCGGCATCACCCGTGATCATTACAACCTTGACCCCTCCACGCAGGAGCTTCCTGATCGAGCGGCCGACTCCAGGCCGGGGGGGATCGCTCATGCCAACCAACCCAGCAAAGGTGAGACCCCTGTATGTCTCGTCTTGTTGAGGACGCGGGCTGCCTGGAGTGCTGCTGCGTGTAGTTGGCGCCAAAGTCGCTCTGCCCTTGGCAGATCGTGACACAGCACCGCTGGCAAAGGCAAGCACTCGTAGACCCTTTGCAGCCATAGTCTCGGCTGCTTGAATGGCCTCGCTTCGACGTGCAGAGTCCAAGACAATCTCTCGTCCGTCCCGAGTGAGGTAAGTGTCGCAAGCGTCCAGGACCCTATCAATAGCTCCCTTCATGTAGGCAAATTCTTTGGAATCAGTTCCGATAGTGACCCCCATCCACTTCCGTTCGGAGCTGAACGGGGTTTCACTGAGACGGGGGCCAATGGACTCGCGAACGTCGTGCTCCTTGAATCTGTCGAGAAGATCAAGCATGGCAACATCGGTAGGCTGTCCACACCAGCGTGTAAAGGTCGAGGCAAAGTCAGTTCCCTGTGTTGACGAGAGCACGGCCCTGGCTGCTGCGCCATTTTCGGTGTATTGCTGTGCGAGACGACCGTTGTTTGCGATATTACCAATACGCAAGATGCGCAAAGTAGCAGGATCAGGCTTTGTCTCAGTTGCTTCGTCGTCGGAATCTACATCTATGGCATCATTGGCACCAAAGTACCACATCTTGGCGGTAGTCATATGATTCATAGTCAAAGTACCTGATGAGAGTTAGCAAGAGCGTAGTGCACGTGCGTCCGAACATATCTCACCCGTCTTGTCGGTGCAAACAACGTTCACCGAGCCCAGGGTCTCTACTTTCGGCATTCTACGGACGATGGCGTTGTGACGGGCCATTCTATGAACGCCGAGGGCCAGAGTGACCGTTACGATGATTGGCAAGCCTTCGGGAATGGCTGCAACAGCAAGCGAGATTGAAATGGTGAAAATCTCCATCAGCTTCTTGCCCTGAAGCCAACCTACCAAAGAGATCATGCCGATAATGACGAAAGACACCTTGCTCAGTTGGGAGCCAAGGTCGTCCATGGACAGTTGAAGGGGCGAGCGCGGACTCTCGGTTCCCGACACACTGGTTGCGATGGTGCCAAAATGTGTGTTTCCACCTGTTGCAAAGACAACTCCTTGTCCATGTCCAGATCTGACCAATGTTCCCATCCAAGCGATGTTGTTGTCGCCGCTTCCGCTGGCCTCTCTACTGTCAGACAGCGCCGAGGGACTAGGTAATTGGAGGGTGTCGGCTCCGTACGCTGGCGATAGCACACCACGAGCTCGTGGCTCAGCAGTGATTCGCACCGGCTCATTCTCGCCCGTCAAGTTCGATTCATCGATTGTCAGATCCGCCGCCTTCGTCACTCGAATGTCGGCTGGAATGCGATCACCCGTTGTGAAGTAGACCAAGTCTCCCGGCACCAGCTGCGAGGCCATGACCTTTGACGACGTTGCTTCCAGCATTTCTTCCCCCGGCGTGCTTGACGCCACCGACTCATCTCCATCCATCGGGGGCTTCGGCGGCCAGGTAGGCGTTCGGGCACTGCCTGGTGTCTTGTTCGATGCTGACCGGACTAGGTGGGCGTGATTCGGGACTAAATGACTGAGTGCCTCTATTGACTTTTCTGACCTGTATTCCTGGACAAATCCAACTGTAACGACAATAGTAACTGCAACTGTGATGCTGACAGCATCGTCCGTATTGCCGAGAAAGATGGAAGCCCCGGCTGACACCAGCAGCAGCACGATGAGCGGCTCCTGAAACTGTTTGATGAATCGCAACCACAGTGGTTCAGGCGGCTCATGGGGAATTTCGTTCGGGCCCCAGTCGCGCAGTCGGGCCAGCGCTTCGGCCGCTGACAGACCGTGGGTGAGGGAAGTTTGTAGCCGGCTGGCAGCTTCTGTTGATGTCAAGAAGGAGAACTCGTCGGCGACGCTCTGTGCACCATCGATGTTAGCAAAAGTCGTCTACGCGGATCAAGAAAAACCGCGGCGTACTCTTGACTGCGCAGATGTCGTCCGGATGTGCCCAGGTCTCTCTCGCGGCGGTTCCGCCTCGAGGGGCTCCATGGGCAGACTGTTCATGCCCGGCACCTTTGAGGCCATAGGCAGCAGATATTCGCCATCGTCGTCGGAGGCTTTCCTCTTGTGCCACGGCCACTGCATGTCTGCGGGAGGCGAGGCAAGGCTACCTCGATCACGACCTTCCAGATGTTGTAGGAGGCCCAATATCGGTCATCTGTTGCGGAGCCGGCCGAAAAGGGGACATGCGCCAAGGTTTGCAATGCTGTCGTCGGGTCGCAGGAGAGGATTCTTTTCGGAGGACGTATCGCCCTTGGTCGGGTAGGTATCAATTGGCGGTAGCTGGGTCCGAAGACATAGTTTCGCGGGCGTTGTTGACAGGTGAAGGAGAAAGGACGTCGTGGTAGGAGTTGAGAAAACGTGTGCCTTTTGCCGTAATAGCAAATGCACCTTGCAAGGCCAAATCTGGACCTTTGAGAGGACCCAAGGTGCAGGGTCACAGGGCGTGTGCCAGCGCGCCTATGGGGCGGGTCCGTGTCTATTGGACCAGGGGGCCCTGGAACCTGGACTCGGGACCGCACTCGCCGCTCCGCATGTTCCAGTGGAGAGACACCGTAATACCACTGTGATAAGCATTCGATGCCGTGTTCAGGCGTCAGAGATGCATGAGACTGCTAACGTGCCGGTCTCGTGGTTGCGGCACTCACAGCGTCATCAGAGCTAAATGGAATGAACCAGTGGTCTCTCATGAGAGCGGCTAGCAAGGTTTCTGTAGAGCACATCTACTAGCGAAATCATGGCTATGCGCCACAGATACTTAAAAGATGTGTGCTCCTACGAAGAGCCAGAACGATGTAAATGGCTTATACACAGACTCGTCAAAGTCGCATACTTTACGCGGCGTGGTGAAGCCAGATTGTCTCCAGTCTATTTTTGCTGGGATTTCCAGGGCGCGGAACGACACAAACGGACGGGGAGGCCCAATAATAATTCAGATATTGGTGTTGCCCGTTTGCGGTTTCATCTCATCCGCGTGGTTCCAAATGAAGCGGCAGCCGGGTGAACTCCTTGGTTGGCGTTCTCGTCTTTAATCATCTATGGACGTTTGTCTGCTCTCTACAGAGGACTGCCGCATTGAATAAAATGGGGGAAAGGCTTCTTGCAGTTGCGAAGAAGGAAATGCTGATCGCAAACATTGATGGGGCTTGACAGACTCAGAGCTACAAGTGGCTGGGTCCAGCGTGTGTACCTTGCAGCGGACCATGCGCCAGATGGTTTCTACTCGGCGAGGCTCACAAGAATAGCGAGTTAGAATCGAGGCGCTTGAAGCTTGGATCTGGACTGCTTAGGTAACGCGACTGAGGAGCTTAGACCATTCTCGACCAGCCCGACGGTAGATATCGGGACGGTCTGATACGGCAAGGGTGTTGAACTAAGTCAGGGGTTAGAGTTATCACTCTGCGAAAAAAGTGTCTTGTGCACACTGTGTTTTTCTCTCATCATGCCGGATAAATCGAAGGCATCTCGGGGAACATGTAGAATATCTTCCTGTCTAATTTTAAGATATTTCGGCGCGTAAGTACCAAGTAAGGTAGGTGGGTAGCTATCCGTAGGTACATTGGCCGCCGCTTCCGGAACGGTCGCCGGGACAGCGGGTGGACTGCCCAAAGTGGAGCAACGGCTGTCACGTGATGTGGCTGGTGCCACCGTGCCACCCAAATTCTGCGCAAACCAATCCCTGCCCCATCCCAGCCCCGTCATTTTGCGTCCGCTGGGCCAACCGTCGAGACAGAATAGACCACTCACCACACCTTGATTCCCCCCTCCTACTCATTTCCTCCATCTCCCTCATCGTCGCTCATCGCGCTTTTGCTCCCATCGCTATCGCTACCCCAGCGCATTTCGCCTCCCGCGATACAAATTATTTGCTTCATGTCGCCGCGACTCACTTTTTGCGCGTGCTAGACTCATCACCCACCGCTACATCGACAACGCGACCGAATTTGCACCACAACGCGTCCCCTTGTTTACCAGAGCAAGCTCCCGATTCGAACTCGCCCCTCCAACCCCGGCGCGCGTCGCTGTATAATACCTCGCGAGCAATAGCTCTTGTTCATAACCCCTCTCCTTCACCAACTTGCATCAAATCAATCCCCAGTCGTCGCCATGTTCTATTCCGACGCGCTGCTCGGAAAGAGCGGTCCTCTTGTCCGCGTATGGCTCTCCGCCAACCTCGAGCGCAAGCTCTCCAAGACGCACATTCTGCAGTCCAACTTGCCCGACAGTGTGGAGGCAATCATCACACCCGGCCAGGCTCCCATGGCCTTGCGTCTAAGCGGTCAGCTGCTGCTCGGTGTCGTCAGAATTTACAACCGCAAGGCTCGCTACTTGCTCGAGGACTGCAATGAAGCTTCTATGAAGATCAAGATGGTGCGCTTCTCTCCTTGCATCCATCGCTTACGCGTTTCACTAACATTACTAGGCCTTCCGCTCAAGCGACAATCACGACATTCCTGCCGCCAATCTGTATGTCAACAATCGCGAAGCTCTGTTGCTGCCTGATAAGATCACTCCACTCGACAACCTCGATCTGCCCCCGCCTCCCGATGCTGCCTGGCTTTTGTCGCAAATGGACGATGTTACGGCCACCCCTGTGGGCCGCAAGGGCCGCGTTAGCAACCGTGACATCAACCTGCAGGAGGATTTCAACAACAGCCAGTTCTTGAACCAGGCAGACAACCTCGATGATGAGCTGGAGTTGGCGCCGATGGAGGATCTCGACTTGGAGCTGGACTTTGGCATGGACGTTGACGAGCCTATCGGCCGTATGGACACCACTATTGAAATGGGAAGAGATGCGCCTCTCGCCCGCTCGGTTGAGGACGACATCTTCAGCGAGCTCGACATTATGCCGCGCGGAAAGGACCAGCCTGAACGCGAGGCCTCCCTTGGCTTGGATCTCAACTTCGGCGACGACAACGTTCGCATTGCTGACGAGGAGGGAGACATTCAAATGGGCGACGACAACGACTTCCAGTTTCCCATCGCCGATCAGTCCGTCGTACCCGGCGCGCCCCTCGACATGGCTCGCGCCCGCATTTCCGAGTCCCCGCTTTCAGAGATCGACCCCGAGTTCGCAAGGGAGGTTGAGGAGGAGTATTCTCGAATTCAGCACACCGACTTGTACGAGCCTGACGAGGACGAGGAGCATTCCGTTGTCCGCCACCCTCAGCGCGCCAAGAAGAGGAAGGTTCTCCAGCCGGATGAGCAGACCATGCTTTCCAGCACTCACATCAAGGACCAGCAAGCCAACCACGCGAACATTCTGAGAGCTCAGTCTTTCTTGCCCAAGGACCCCTTCGTCCTCGCCTTGATGGAGATGCAGAAGAACGGAGGTTTTGTGTCCAACATCATGCTTGAGGGACGCGGCACAAACTGGGCACCCGAGCTGAGAGGCATGCTTTCCCTCGAGGCCATTAGCCGATCCAGCGAACTGAAGAGAAAGCGTGACAGCGGCATTGCGGATGTTGAGAGTGATCAGGGCATCTCTTCAAAATCACCACGCCTGAACGTGGATGAGGAGGATGCTTTCGCTATTGAGGATGCTGGTCTGGGCAACCAAAGTGTGGCAGCGGACGGCACCATTCTGGAGATCCCGGCTGAGGACGACGGCATGGGCTTCGGAGGAGATGACGACACTGCCAGACCCGTCTCTCGCGACGCAAGCCCGATGCCGAACTTCGACGACACCGTTGCCCCCAACGTTCACCCTGAAGACAGCGGCCCGGTTTCCATGGGCACCAAGCATGCGGTGCATGTCCTTAGAGATATCTTCGGCCCCGACGCTGAGCACGATGCCGACAAGCGGAAGAAGAGCGCAGTTGTCTTCCAAGACTTGCTCCCCGAGAAGAGAACAACAAAGGCCGACGCGACAAAGATGTTCTTTGAATGCCTCGTCCTCGCGACAAAGGATGCCATCAAGGTTGAACAGGGCGAAAACCTGGGAGCCCCTATCAAGGTCCGCGCAAAGCGTGGCCTCTGGGGCGCCTGGGCCGAGCGCGAAGCTGGCGGCGAGATCGCAGAGGAGGAGGAGGCTAACCAGCCAGAACCTGCTGCTGTCAGTGCGCCCGCCGTCGCTGTTGAGGCATAGATGCATCGTTTGTTTTGACGAGGAGTTTCCGATTGATGCATAGCTGTTGGGTCGGGATCTTGGCATGTAAAGTACATTGTTCTTTCTCCCTGTTGGACTAAGGGGTCGGTCCTGGAAATGGCACCCGGCCAAGTGGCGTTCGGAGTACCGGAGGCTGGAGAGATACCAGATGCTGTTGCGGCCTGGGAGGGAAAAAGCATGATTTGGGTTCCAGAGCCGCGTCTCTTTGTTCTTGTTTATTGGAGGTTTAATGTCGTTTTCTGGGTTTTGCGCGTTGCTAGTATAGCTCGTTTTGATGGCTCCAAGCCCAGGATACCGCAGTAGCTACTTGCTGTTCTTCATCGTCAATGAAGCTAGACATTTCCTTCCAGCTCAAATCTTTCCGTATGCTACGTGATGTGAGAAGAGCTCAACGCTGTCCGTGGTTCAACTTGCGGAATCTTCCTTGGCTCTCGGAATCATGCCCAACATGCCGATATCCCACCGGGCGAATATCTAGAGTAGTCTCAAAACAAACAGACTTACATCAAAGCCAAGGCCCTCAGGCTGATGAGACTGGTCTTTTCCCCCGCTTTGGAGGCATCCCCAGATTGTTTGCTTGGCAGATAAACGCGGAGAATCCTTGCTCAACATGCAGCTCATCCTTACCTTTGCATACATACTGCCAGCGATCCATTGGATGTAAGTGAGCCACTCGCAAAAAGATATCCTTCGATATGGCTCGTTCTGCGCTCCTTGCCCTCCGCACAAGTCCCACGACCCCGCGGGGACCCCAATATTTCCCCGGAGTTAAATTCCAGAGATATCACTGGTTGAGATGGCGTCGGCATCTTGGGCTGTCGGTATCATGAATTATATAAGGGCGGGTTTCATCACATGAACTGACTTCTCTGTGTGCCATCCACTCTCTCCACTTCAACTGGCAGTATCAAAGCACTAGATTCTTAATCTTCACCACTGGCAACATGGGTTTCGCAGCAGCCAAAGGGACGACGGATCCCCCTGAGGTCCGCAACTGGACGATCCATTACATTGCCCTTGTGGCCTCTATGGCAGCCCTCTCTAGTAAGATTGCGAGACCACCGCCGTCAGTCATCCAAATCTTGACTTACACACCTTCTCTTCCGTAGTGGGCTATGACACCGCCGTGATAGGCGGCACAATGTCGCTCGACTCCTTCGTCCGCGACTTCGGCATCGACAACATGACCGCCTCGGAGCGCGACAACTCCCAGGCAAACATCGCCTCCATGTTCCAAGTCGGCGCCTTCTTCGGCGCCCTGCTGACCTTCCCCGTCGCCGAGAAGTACGGCCGCAAAAGGGCCATCATGACCGCGGCCCTCGTCTTCTGCGTCGGCGGCGCCATGATGTCCGGCGCGAACGGCATGCTGCAGCTCGTGTACGCCGGGAGGGCGATCGGCGGCCTGGGCATCGGCATGGCGACGATGACGGTGCCGGTGTACATCGCCGAGACGTCGCCGCCGAGCATCCGCGGGAGGCTGGTGGGCGTGTTTGAGATCTTCTCGCAGGGGGGCGGGATGCTCGGGTTCTGGATCAACTATGCCACGGACCGGACGATCGACGAGCGGGAGCGGGCGCAGTGGATCGTGCCGTTGGCGCTGCAGCTTCTCCCGGCCGTGCTGCTCTTCTTCGGGATCATGTTCTGCCCGGAGTCGCCGCGGTGGCTGGCCCGTGGGGACGATTTTGAGGCGGCGGAGAAGGTGTTGGTGTATATCCGCGGGCTCCCTGCGGACCATCCGTATGTGCAGAATGAGATGGGAGAGATCAGGCAGCAGGTTGAGGAGAGGAGCACGATGCGGTTGAGCAAGAAGCAACAATTCCAAAAGCTGTTGGCTCCGGGGACGAGGAACCGGGTTGGAGTCGGTGCGTTCTTGATGTTCCTCCAAAGCTTCACTGGGGTCAACATTATGACGTATTTCAGCCCGAGAATCTTTGAGACGTTGGGTATCGTTGGTACCAGGTATTTGATCTTGTTTTTGATCTTTTTTTTGGAATGACGGGAAGAAGCTGACAGCTCTTCGGTAGCAACAAGTTATTCAGCACCGGCATCTACGGTGTTGCCAAGATGCTTGGGATGATACTCTTCGCCGTATGGGTCGTCGAAAGAGTCGGCCGTCGTGGAGGACTCCTTTGGGGATCTCTCATAGGAAGTCTGCCTCTGTGGTACGTGGGAGGCTATGTGGTGATCGCGGATCCAGCCACGAACGCCGCCGAAGGGAACATCCAGTTGAGCGGATGGGGTTACTTTGCCATGGTCTGCATTTATCTCCACTCCTTCATCATCTGTGCGACCATTCAAGGTATAACGTGGACCTATGCGGCGGAGATCTTCCCGTTGGATGTCAGAATGTTTTGCGTTGCGATTTCGACTGCAAGCACGTGGCTGGGCTCGTTTGTGGTCGCGAGAGCCACGCCGTTCATGATCACCGACCTTGGGTACGGGACTTATTTCATGTTTGCTGGGTTCTTGATCGGGATTGGGTTGTGGTCATTCTTCTTTGTTCCTGAGACGAAAGGTAAATACTTCTGTTCAATTCCAGTCACATTCGTCACTAATGGTTTGCAGGAGTTTCACTTGAAGAAATGGACGCTCTTTTCTCACATCCCACTCATATTGCCGTTTGGGCACAACTTCGCGGTAGGCCGATTCTTCCTCAGGACAATGCTTCAGTCGCTGGATCTATGGAGAAGAGGGATGCAAAGGTCGATGAAGTGGCATAGTCGAAGTATTTCCACGACCGATTCCACCGGCACGCTGATCGGTGATTCCGGTGCCCTTTCGGTCCTTGGCTCGGCCCCACTCCCGGCTACAGCGCCGTCCAAGTGCTAGTTTCCTCTCAGATGCCGGATGCCCTAATTGGCCAGTGTGTCTCAAAGATGAAAGACACAGTCAGGAAGCTCTCCAATTGAAATCAAATTTCTTCCAAGCGCTTATCTTACGCCCCGAAATATTCGTACAGTCCGGCGCTGACGTGGAGTCAAACTATGCCGGCGATCCGGCATGGATGGAACATCAGCATAAGCCCTTACAGTAGCCAATAGATCCGCCTTCAACGACTGCCTATTTTCTGACAGGTGCATATGAGAGTCCGGGCGATCATCACACAGTAGTCACCATGCACGTTGAATTTGGCTGCCACTAGCATACTCAAAACCTAAGACCTCTGTCTTACCCCTCCGGCCACCTCTCTCCGACCCGGAAGAGCGTCCGATTTCACAGCAAACAAAGCTTCGCCTTTCTACAAGCTTTTCATATCCAACATCAAAGATGACGATAAGATCACGCTTCGTGGAGCCGATTCCCTCGTGCTCCCTCCAAAAATGGATATTTGGCTCCGCCACTGAACAGCTTCCAGACGCCCAGAAGCCAGTGTTCATCGACGCCGATCGTCCAAAGTCCCATGTGGTGTCAAGATTAGACTTCAGACTACTCTCCAAACGCATAGCTCTGGGGCTCATCAACGCCGGCCTCGAACCGCAAGACAGGGTTCTGGTGTACTCCGGCAACACCATCTTCTACCCGAGCCTCTTCCTCGGTGTGTTGATGGCCGGCGGTATTTACACTGGGGCGAGCCCTAACTTCACCGCCCGCGAAATTTCACACCAGCTACGAGACTCGGGGGCCAGGTTCGTGTTTGCCGCGCCAGAGAACCTCCCCGTCGCCATCGAGGCCGCTGTATCTGTGGGCATACCACCAAGCAGTGTCTACATATTCGCAGCGGATGATTACAGAGCTGTCCCTCAGTTCGTTGCATTCAACGACGCCCACAGTGACGGTCCTCGTCATTGGACTGAGCTGATATCTGAGAATGAAGCCGCCGCCAGAGATTGGGTTTGGTTTGAGCCGGAAGATCCTGCATCGACGACTTGCTGTCTGAACTATAGCAGCGGGACAACGGGTGTACCCAAAGGTGTCGAGGTGACGCATCATTCCTATGTCGCCAACTGCGTTCAAGTCATTAGTATGTTGGACAAAGCGCCGGGGATCGAAGAATTCAGACAGAGGGAAAGAACGCTGTGCTTTCTGCCTCTTTATCATGCCTTTGCGCAGACATATTTTGGGGCCATCTTTCCGGCTATGCGGGTTCCGGTGTACATCATGCCCGCATACAACTTCGAAAGAATGCTCCAGCATGTCCAGAATTTTCGCATCACCACGCTCGTTGCCGTACCTCCAGTGTTGGTCAGCATGGCCAAGAACCCGATAGCCAAAAAGTACGACATGTCCAGCCTCGAGAACATTAGTGGTGGCGCCGCCCCGCTGTCAGGCGACACAATCGAAGAAGTCGGAAAGATGTGCTCGCCTCGTGCATCAGTCAGGCAGGGATGGGGGATGACGGAGATGACCTGCTACATTTCCAGCTGGGACCCGAACGTGAAGAACGAGAGTGCTTCGGTTGGTGAGCTGATGCCGAATCTGTCGGCGCGGCTGATGCAACTGGATGGGAAGACCATGATCACGAGGCCACACGAGCGTGGCGAGATTTGGCTGACGGGACCGACTCTCATGAAGGCGTACTGGAAGAACGAGAAGGCAACGCGTGACACGCTGCATGTAGATACCGATGGGACCAGGTGGATGAAGACCGGCGACGTCGGGTATGTCGATCGGTATGAGACGGGCGCACTCTTCTACATTGTCGATCGTATCAAGGAGTTGATCAAAGTCAAGGGAATCCAGGTTGCCCCGGCTGAGTTGGAAGCTACGCTTTTGGAGAATGAGAATGTATCGGATGCTGCTGTGGTGGGAGTAACGATCAACGGGCATGAGGTACCTCGGGCTTACGTCGTCAAGTCTAGTGGTACCCAAATAACTGCGGAGGAAGTTGCTCAATGGATGGAGGGCAGGGTTTCGAAGCACAAACATCTCAAGGGAGGTGTTAGCTTTATTGATGCAATCCCTAAGAACCCGGTAAGTGGTGCATCATTTATGTCAAGTCTACGCTAATGTTCACTTTCCAGTCCGGTAAGATCCTGCGCAGGACGTTGCGGGACCTTGCCCAGAAGGAAGTGGGCGACAGGAAGCCTTTCGATTCCAAACTTGTTTGAATAGCACTCCGAACTTCTCGACTCGCGGGATAGAATCTCACTTGAGGGCCTGTCTCTCTAGTACAACCGCTGCATCGTATGAACATAATAGTTGCGGCACTTCGTAGGCCTTGAGAGGCTGGACACATCATCTATTGAGGTATAGAGTAGAGACACAGAATGATGGATGTTCACAGAGGTGAAACAGGCAATAAGAGATCAAATACATCAACTCGACTTTTTTTTTCAAGCCGAGAATTTGCTGACTTCCAAAACGAGCCTTCCTGGTTCCTTTCTAGAAGATTGCCACAGCCCCTGGCGGGCTTGCAACGCCGCCAGGGACGTTCAACGGCACACTCACAAACATGAATGACCACCTCTGCTCCCTCTTACATTTTGCAGACAACTCTTCGAGATCAAAGCTCTCTCCAATGGGCATGTCCCAGCCGCTCAGGAACACTTCGTGCATGCTAACACCCCATATCTTCGGGCTAGGCCAGGCCTCGTATGCAACGGTGTCAGAAGCTACAGCTGCAAAAGCGTTGTCCCAATGCCATTGAATCGACTCTTCAGTCGCTTCGACTCCGCAACTTGACCGGACTTGCCGATGTGGCAGCGCGGCTTGCTGATCTACGGAAAGAGCGCGATAAGCTTGCAGCCAGCCGGTGCGGACGAGGAGGATGTCACCAGGGCGGAAGTGGACCTTTTGCGCGCTTGCAACGGCCTTCAGTTCGGAGAGCGGAATGCCGTGAGCCGAGAACGGATCAATCTGTATATCTTGTTCGATGGCCCATAAATACCAATCCAGAAGAACGCCGCGTCCAGTGATGGTCTTGTTGGCGATGTCTGTCTACGTTAGTGATTTCGACCGTGGGTGGGTCGAGATTGAGGTACTCACTTTGGACACCAATCTTTGAGTTCGCTTTGGGACCGGATATGTCGTCTTGAGTCACGCCGTTGTAGTATTGAAGAGTCGACTGGTAAGGGTAATGCCGAAGACCATCCCAATGACTTGACCCTTGAGTGTTCATGTCAAGCTGATAAGTGCCGTTAGCAGTTTTACACCAGCTTGAACTCTCAAAATCAGCTCACCTCGTCATCGTTTGCATTTCCTTTGGGGATGATGATATGGGAACATGGTTTTCGAACTGGATTCATCGGTTGGATGAATGCATCCAGAGCAAGACTAAAGGAAGGAAATGTTGTTAGCATTCATGAGAGTAAGATAGGCAAGGAGCCGTAACTTACTTCAGGGGCACTGTCTCTCCAGTAATGACCTCGACAGTCGCAGCCTTGACCAAGGATGGACTTAGTATATTGAGCGTTCCCAATTCATCTTGGTCGCCCCATAAGCCCCATGCTGATGCTTTGGGGTCACCCTTGCGAAGGGGCAAATCGCCAAAACTCGGCCGCCAGCTTATCCAAGTCGTAGCCACGTCGACCATGTTTCTTTGCCACGATTTCTGATAGTAATTATTATTTTAGGATGATGTATTTCGAATCAAACATGGTATTTAATAGACCCGGAGACATTCAGCCGAAAGTAGCTCCGCCGGCACCTGTGTCGGTGCGAGATTCCGGCTGGGATCCACTTCTCCGGCCGTCTGTTGGACGCAATACCGAGGGTGATTCGGCAAGATCGGTATGCTCTCCGATGCTTGAGCCGTCACAAACATGGTGCGGGATCGGATCTTCCAGTAACGCCCAGTTGATAAAAGCTTTTTCCTTGGTTGCCAGCGAAATGCTACATTCCGTCTTCTTAGTAGGACTATACCCCTAACTTATTCAACTAAACGCGGTAAAGATGATTTCTCCCTGTGATATACAGCCAGTCCTCTACCCACACAGGATACTTGTGGCATGCGCTTGGGAAACGTTCTCCAAGTTGGAGTGCTGTTACAGGCATAAAACAAATCAAGACGCAACAAGATGATATTTCCTGGTGTCTGTTATGAGGTGCTATTCACCTGGTTGAATTCCCGTCAAGACATCCTGACTGAAAACCTACCTACTTTTCATGATTCTTTGTAGCAATACCCCGCACTTCTGGCCTTTGTAAGAAAGCCATGATGGTCGACGCGGCGATCATGGAACTGGGCTGCGAGATCAGGCTCCTTGAGCGCAATGAAGAAGGCTTGGCCGTGCCAGGCGTGGTTGCTCATGTGATAGAAGAAAGCTTCAACATTTTCCGAACCATAATCTCCGCACATGCAGTCAATTCCGAACATAAAATTCGCTGTCATTAGAAACCCTCGGCATTTGACAACGACGGCCACAAAATTCCGGCGCCAGAGAACGTTGACAAACCGGCGACCCCCCAAGGGAATGCGTCGGGGTGAAAGCCGGCGCCAGTATCCGTGCCACCATAGCCAATATCATCACTCCATATCCCGCCGTCGGCTGGAGGGAAGAGGGAGTTGTTATTTGTTGTAGCAGAATCGGCCAACGCGGGAAGGGAGCCTGCGACTGAGCCAAGAGGCCCGCCGGTACCGTTGGCGAGCCCTCCTCCGTTATTCTCGGTAATCATCGTGCGGAGTTGTCGTTGGCTGGGCTGTTGCACATGATTCCTTGGAATGGATGTATTTTCAGACCCGCCGTTTCTTGACGGCTGTCCCGTACTCAAGAGTCTTCGGATAGTGTCCAGACTTCTTCCGCTTCCAGGTGTATGTGAAGCTTCCTTCTGCAGAATCCTGAACGCGTCTGCAAGGCGCGCTGCAGCATCTTCCCGATCTTGTTGTGTCGTTGCTCTTTTCAACTCTTCCGTCTCAACAGTTGCTGCGGTATAGATGCAGTAGCTGACTTGATAGGTCATCAGCCTGTGGGGAAAGGTTTGGGAGTACAAGGAATGAATGGCGTGAATCTTCTTCGAGTGCTCGATGCAAACTTTCATGCTCCGTTCTTTGAGGTCCGTGTCCGACGAACTGAGATAGGGCCGTCTGAGGAGGATATGAAGGGCATGATAAAGAAGACTGCTATCATGTCAATATCGTGTTTTCTCTGGGGTTGGATCTTCGTACTTTAGGGAGACAATGTGCGGCGGCGGACTTTGTCTCAAGCCAGAGACATCCTCTATCTTCAGAGCAGCAGGCATATTGTCATACCATTGGTAGATTCTGTTGTCGATGTCTGTAATCTGTGAGGCAAATTCGTCATTTTTGGTCACACTAGAGAACAACAACATCATGGATGTCGTTATTTCATGTAAATGACAGAAAGCGCAGAACGTTGATGTAGTCCACGAAGGCAACAGAACATAGTTGTCGGAAACTTCAGTGGCATGAACCGGTTTCCAGAGACGTTGATCATCAACCTTGTCCAATATTTCTTGAGCAGGGTATGGCCGTCTTGTCAAGGAGGGAGGGCGCCCAAGAGCTAGGCTCAACGTCTTGTCCCATATGTACGCAGAGTTGTATAACCGCTTGCGAGTCTCAATTTCGGCAGGCGTCCATCGTTCCAGGCGGGACAGCTTGGTGATGTCCAGGTGAAGGCCGATGTCTTTCATCATGCGTATGGCCATGCCAGTGTACAGCCATCCTTCAGAGCTCTTGCCCGTGGCGCACTGTCTACCACCAAGTATCAATAGCCCCTGAATGGTAGGTATAGCGGGTTTTGTTGCTGCCATCTCTTGGAGTAGTAACTCTCGAGCACGAGCGATGAAGCGCTCTCCTTTACTGACACCAGAGGCATCAGAAGCCTCTTCAGGCAAATGCCTTGCTGCCAACCCAAAGATGCACAGTAACAGAAAGTCCGAGCAATATGGGCCTCCCAGTGCCAAATCCATCATCAGAATAGGCCGGTAGACGCAACTGTGTAGGGGATGCAACCATGACCAGTAGATGTCCAGCAGGGCCATACCAGTGGTCGCGTCTACTCCCGTCCCATTCATACCTGGCTTAGCAGCAATAAGAGGCAGCCAGACGGAGTCCATTAGAGCATACTGGGACTGCAAGGTCTCGATGTGGCCCCGCATCGGATCGCTCGCCTCGTTGAGGTTGTCTTCCTCCAAAGCTCCAGCGTGGAAACGGCTTGTTGGGCCGTTGTAGATGACTGCTCCATCCTCTCCAATGCCAACCTGGAACCACAACGAGCCCTCGCCGTCAGGCTCTGCGGCACCTGTTGTCCGACTGCTGTCGTTTGATGGTCCATGGGTAGAATCCGACGTTGCGTTTGTCTGGGGTGTGTACGCCTCGCGTTCCAGATTCGTGTTCGGAGAACTAGATGTTACGTTTCCGGGCTCCCTGATTGAAGCTTCCAGACTCCTGATTCTGGCATTGGCTTCACGGAGTCGGGATTCGGCCGAGGTGGATTTCGGCCAGACGCACTCCTCGCCCGACCGGCGACACCCTGTGCAGATGGGCTGGTGTCCACTACATTTGACTTTGCGGGATTTGCAACTGGAGCACGCAAATCCATACCGGCGTGACTTCCGGGTTGCCGAAGACGTCGGTCCTGATGTTGGAAGTCTCGGTATCTCTGCCGGACTCGCCGCAGGGTCTGAATTCGAGGTTGAGGTCGGCATTCGGAAAACGCCTGCGGAAAGACTTCCGATCTTCCGCGATGAGAATGATCAAGATCACGAAGAGTTTTGATTCATTTTGACAGAATTTCTGGATAGCGAGGAATGGTGTCAGTCTTCGGATTCTTGAAAGGGTCGACGTTGATTTAACGTGTCCGCCCCGGCATCTGTGGGATTTGCGGGGTCAACACCCTAGATGCCGGTTCCCCCGCGAACGTCGGCCCCGCAGCATCTGCCCGCCCCCTTCTCCGGTTGTCCGATAGGTAGGGCTCAAATGATGTTATCACTCAGCGGACATGCTCTTTCACAAGTTTCTCATACTGTTCGGTCAGTGAAAGATTAGTGCCTGCAAGTAGTTCTTGTAGTCGTAAAAGGCTGCGAAAGCTTGCTTATAGTTGAGCTTTCTTTCTCTCTTCTCACCCCTACCCCTGAAAGCGCGATGACTGATGATTTCATTTTGTCGGAGTGTGAGAAACCGGCACCCTGAAGGCGAGGCTGGTAGATAGAAGTAGGCTACTATGGCAAGGAGAATTGTTGGAGAGCCCTCTGAAAGAAGGCTCAGTCAGTTTCACGAAATGCAATGATCTTGACTTACCGACAAGAAACAAGAGCTCCCAATTGGATATAGACGACTTTGCACCAACAATACCATACGCCAGTGCAGACTCAAAGCAGCTAGCTAGGGGAGAGAACGAACGATATGCAGAGACCATATCGAAGCCCCATTTCCCCTCGGTGGTAGACGAAGGTCATGTACAAAGCAACTGCCGGCACGAAACGAGGTACAAAGCCTTGACTGTGACGTTACGATCCAGGGATTTCACTGATGCAGGTACATGATTGCAGCATGGTATTCACCAGCTGCTTTCGGAGGTAGTAGTAAGATTAGCAGATATCTTCAAAAGACTTGAGTTATCCGGGAGGAGTACTACCTAGTCATGTTGCCCGTATTTCCCTTACTATTTTTAAACCTTCCTTTTCGATATTCTTATGATTCTTGATTCTTGTAACGATCCTCGTTGTTGGCTGACAAACGTTTCCGTTCCAAATAGGAAGACTTCTCTTAAACTGATGTAAAAAAGCATCATATGATATTCTTATAAGTAGATACTAATCTAGACATATTGCTTTTTCTTCTTCTTTGTAACATTTTGATGAGAAGCTTTCTGAAAGCTTCCTAAGAGCTGAATATATCCTGTTTAAAAGTATTGTTGTGTTTCACTACTAATTTATATTCTTTTCCCATCCGTCTATCTATCTCGTCTTTAAGTTATCATTATTCTTATTTCTGCACCCGAATTAGGAATTCTCAATGTCTTCTGAGTTTTATATGTACTTATATAATGCCTATGCTCACACTATTATCTGGCAGCTTGGTTGAACAGCTGTTTTCCCTTCTGAGTAACACATCTCATTATTGGATATAATCTAATTTACAACACAACCCCCACCTCACATTTACGCAGCGGCATCTCTGAGCCTGCTATATATAATTCTCGGCTTTTGGTAAGACGAATTATGATGCCGAGTCCCTAAGCTAAGAGATGCCGAAGATGTGTGGTTGGGACGATGCCGGAGTTCAGTGAAGATGCCGACACAGACCCCGCATTTCGGAAAGTGATACCGAGACGACCACCCACACAACCGCGGATCTAAGAGAGTCAGAGAGCCCAGAACGAAATAAGACACCGACGTCGGACATGATTGAACAACATGATCTGTGGAGAGTGGCAACCTCTAGCATCCGTTGCATAGTTGCCGATTACCGAGGGAAAAGCCCAAGGGACTTCTCGCGGAGACCCGGATGATTGTATTCAACGCTTGTTAACTACTTACTGACGTCTCGGCACTAATTGTGTCGACAGCAGAAGAGGACCTGTTATACTCACACAGAGACTTAACATCTTTTCAAAAGCTTCATATCTTAGGCTGTCTCATTGACGCAGTTCACCTACCAACTCAGGAAAATGCCAGCCACTACCAACGGCTCGGACGGGCATCATCAGCCTATCGATGAATTCACCATTCTTACGCCAAATGCCATGCTTGGCTATGGATATGATTCAGATCACTTCTGGTATGGTATCGAGAAGTACAGGCCCGCAGCGATCATAGTCGACAGCGGCTCTACTGATGGCGGTCCTTACAAGCTGGGCATGGGCAAGATGACTTGCGGGCGAGGCTCGTATGTGCGAGATTTGGAGCCAATACTCGAAGCATGCTTTCACCACAAGATCAAGGTTCTCATCGGGTCCGCTGGCGGTGACGGCAGCAATAAGCATGTTGCTGAGATGCTCGACTTAGTGACGGAAATCGCGGAACGGAAAGGCTACTCATTCAAGGTCGCCACCATACAGGCCGGCATGGACCGTGAGTGGATCAAGTCAAGGATATCACAGGATCGTGTTGGCCCTTGTGGCCCGGTCGACCCCCTTCTTCCCGAGGTTGTGGACGGTGCTGTAGACGTTGTTGCTCAGATGGGTTCTGAACCGTAAGTAAAGGCTTCAACTCGTTAAGGGATGATGCTGACAATGCGACTGCAGTTACCTGGAGGCGCTGAAAGAGAATCCCGACATAATCATTGGCGGGCGATCTTACGATCCAGCCCCTTTTGCTGGTTTCTCGATCGCTAGAGGAGTACTCCCAGATGTTGCTTGGCACATGGGCAAGATCATGGAGTGCGGCGGGATATGCGCTGTCCCAAAAGGGCGGTCGATGATCGCAACCATGAGAAAGGACTCCTTCGACCTTACTCCGCTATCGCCGGCGGAGAGATGTACTCCTCTCTCGGTCGCTGCGCATACTTTGTATGAAAAGACCCGGCCTGATCGCCTTCCAGGACCTGGAGGCATTCTCAACCTGGACGGGGCGAAGTACGAACAAGTTACTCCAAAGACTTGTCGAGTGTCCGGCGCCAAGTTCGAAACGACACCTTATCAGGTTAAGGTTGAGGGTGTCACTCATCTGGGATACCGTACGATCTTCATCGGTGGCATTCGAGACGCCATTCTCATCGACCAGATTGACAACTTCCTCGGACGTGTCCGGGTGTATTCGCAGAAGCTATTCCCGGAGCTTGACAAGTCTGAGCAGTGCCAACTTCTGTACCATGTATATGGAAAAGACGGAGTGATGGGCCCCCTAGAGCCGGTTCGGGCGCGCCCGCATGAGATTGCCGTCCTCGGTGAAGTGGTTGCTCCGACTTCAGAGCTGTCTCACACCATCGCCAACAACGTTCGTGCTTCCATCTTACACTTTGCTTACCCCGATCAAGTCGCGACAACGGGAAACTTTGCCAGTCCCCTTTCCCCGCACGAGCAAGATGCTGGAGCTGTGTTCAAGTTCAGCCTTTATCACCTTGTGGATTTGGATGACGGTGAAGAAGCATCCATCTTCCCCATTCGCATCCATTCGATTGGTTCGTCACAAGCATCTCCCGAGCCGGCCACCCGCCTTTCTCCTGATGTTTTCAGCAAGATAGACGACGGAGAGCTCACCCCCTTGACCTCGAAGTCTGTTCCGGAAGAAGAGGCGCCCTTGAGTCAAGTTGCACGCATCGTCCGGTCAAAGAACTCCGGTCCGTTCGAGATGACCTTTGATGTCATGTTTGACGACGAGTCTGTTTACAGGCGCGTCAGACAGGCTAACGTCTTCACCAACGAGACCATCAAGAAGCTCTACCGTGTCACGGACGACGATATCCTGACCAATATGTACTTCGACCCTGCCCTCGCCTGGAAATGTACTATCAAACGGCCATGGGCCCAAGGCAGCGTCGGCGAGCGTGATACTCTTGGAACACAGCAACATGCACCGCTACTTGGAATTCGCATACCTGCGGCGAAGGCTGCCGCCCAGTCTAAGACTAATGGTGTGACCAGGGCCGCCAGCAAAGTCATACCACGTGAGGACTTTTCAGCTCAGGACGTTGTCCAGGAAATATGGAAGGGACTTGAGCTCCCTGTTGAAGCCCTCATCGCGCTCAAGATTGAGAATGACGGAAAACCAACTCTGCCCTCGTCCTTCAAGATTGGTGTCCTTGCTCAGAGTTCCATTGCCTCGTCTGCGCTCGCAGCAGCTCAGATCCACGCCTTGCGTAATGTATCTCCTATACCCTCTGTCGATGTTCCTCTTGAGCACGCGACGGTCGAGTTCAAATCCGAAAGACTCTACATCCTCGATGGGAAGCCAGCCCCTTCCCCCTGGGGGCCTATCGGAGGTCTACACAAGACATCTGACGGGCATGTCCGAGTACATGATTCGTTTCCGAACCACCGAGATGGCATTCTCGATCTCGTTGGCTTACCTCATAGCTCAACCAGACAGCAGTTGTCCGAGAAGTTGTCGGAATGGGCTAGTATTGATGTCGAAACTGCTGCAACGGTCGATGGCAAGCTAGCGACGTATGCCTTAAGATCGTATCGCCAGTGGGATGCCCTTCCTCAGTCTAGAGCCATCAGCAATTTCCCCATCGAGGTCACTCAACTATCTCCCAAAGGGCCCGCCGGCCTACCTGCAAGAATGAAAGGCGGCAACACCAAGTGTCTTCAGGGCCTCCGGGTAGTCGAGATGAGTCGCGTGATTGCAGCTCCCTTATGTGGCAAGACGCTCGCGGCCCATGGTGCGGATGTTATCTGGGTCACTTCACCAGACCTGCCTGATCTTCCGACCATGGACCGGGACTTTGGCCGTGGCAAGCGGACGGTTCAGCTCGATATCCATAACCCTTCTGACAAGGAGGGGTTAATCGAGCTGATAAAGACGGCGGATGTCTTCATTCAGGGATTCCGTCCTGGCAGTCTTGCCAGCTACGGCTTGTCACCCGAGGAGATAGTGAAGCTGAACCCCACCATCGTTATCGCCAATATGTCGGCATTTGGACCACAAGGGCCTTGGTCCGGCAGGAGGGGATACGATTCGCTTGTGCAGACCTGCTCGGGAATGAACGTCTCTGAAGCAGAGCACGCTGAGAAAGGAGAACCAGCCCGGCCGACGCCGTGCCAGGCACTTGACCATGCCGGCGGATACTGGCTAGCGACTGGTGTCATTGCTGCTCTGTATAAGCGGGCAACTCAGGGTGGCTCTTGGCGTGTGGACGTCTCTCTGGCAGGTGTGATGAAGTACTTGCGGAGCTTGGGACAGTATCCTGGCGCGACAGGCTTCGGGGTCAAGGACTACCAGAAGCCAGAGGATGTTCGCAATGAGTTTTTCGAGACAAGAGAGACTGGTTTCGGTTCCATGACGGCCATCAAGCACAGCGCCCGTGTTGAAGGGGTCGAAGTCGGCTGGGACGTGATGCCGAAGCCCCTAGGTTCTGATTCTCCCGAATGGATTCATTAAGATTCACTTCAGAATGTCTGAAATTCGATGAAACTAGGGGCTGCCGACAGGTTCACTGAACTTTAGTTTAGAATAAGACCTCATCTCCACAAAGAATCATTTGCGAAGCCGTGTTATTCAACAGAGATTGGAAGAAAGCAAGATCTTCATGTTGGTAAGTCGGATAATTGCCTTCAACGCCACCAACGAAAGGGGCATTGTGACATTAGTCGCGCGTCTCAACTTAGCGATGTCGAAGCTTATAACACTTGAAACTCACTTGAAGCCGCGAGAGTTGAATTTGCCAAGTATTAAGATTCTACTAGAAGATTTGGATCATGTCCTTGTGGCCCCTGGCGGAATAGGGTACTGGCAGGCAGTAGACGGGATGCAAGGAATAGTAATCTGACACCAAACTTTCTGCTCAATGATTAATATTCAAATGAAGTCTACGATAATCCGAGACTCTAATTCCTAGCCACCCCTCGGAGGAGTTTGCCAGAATCAGAAAGTAGGCCAATGGTCCCTTATGAAGACTAACCTGACACTTGGTGGTGCGTTTTTACACTTAATATTTTGAATTTAGGCTAAGTCTTATGAATGACATATTCATTGACCACCTTAGGCTCCTGCGTTCCTAAATCGAACATCAAGGTACAGAAATTCACCCGTATTCGGTTTCAAGCATTCTTCCTTGCCCCTTTTCTATAGTCCCCGCCAACCCGTAGTCCCCGCCAACCCGTTTCCTTCGTTTTGACAACTAAGCTTCTCCGCGCCTTCGTTTTAGCCCCCTAAGTTTAACCGGCAAATCGGCAAACACATTCCTGTCCTGTTATTGTGGACCATTCTCCCCGCAGAGATGTCACTGAGATCTGGGCGCGCGGAAGATGCTTCAATGAGCAAGTTTACGTGGCCACCTCCGCTGCACCGTCCATCCGCGCGGAAACGCCCGCGAATCAGTATCTCCGCCAACGGAGCTGCGAGATGAGTCGTTGCGGCTTTACATTGTTATGTAGCCACGAGTCAACGCGAACCCGAGCCCTTGGACGCGGCGGCGGCGATACCGAGCGACTGGCGACTGATTCGCGCGGGCCACGTACATCTCCCGCTGCGGGGTGCAACACATATTCAATGCGTGGACGCTAAGCTTTTGCCAGTTGAGACTGTTGACGCCTGCCATTTGTCATAAGAGCGTCTCTGTTAATACCCGTTGGAGGTGACAAGATGCCGAGGGCTTGGCCGAAGAGCGGGGATGAACGACCGCCGATTTGCACTTTGACATGGTACTCAGGAGATGTGCCATCCTACGGAGATCCCCCGAAGAACATTGCTCTTGCATGAATGTCACCTGATAAGTGACACCCGGAGTACCCTGAGTTCAGCATATCGGGGTTGCTGGGTTCGGGATTTCCATGGTTTTCCGAACCATTGCTATTAACAGAGTTTGGTAGTCGGGTTTTCTCTTATTACTCTTGAGACTTGATATTGCTCTTGTTCAGATAGGCGGGGGGCATAGGGCGTTGCAAAAGCCCTCTCAACGCGTGTCAACGCCCGTCTGCCTACGGCCGTCCTCGTCCGATGCCGTCGGTTTTAGCGTTTAACTCAAGCTTTCCAGTCTCTGTGGCACATCGTGCCTAGGAAAACGGCAGCCCACATGGCAGTCCCTTGTTTCGACGGCACGGCGAGGCGCTTGTCCCATTAGTTCGGATTCCGCGCACGCCAACCTTCGCTATCGCATGCCTTAT
The DNA here is from genome assembly GCA_014705045.1 of Colletotrichum theobromicola. Classification (NCBI taxonomy): domain Eukaryota; kingdom Fungi; phylum Ascomycota; class Sordariomycetes; order Glomerellales; family Glomerellaceae; genus Colletotrichum; species Colletotrichum theobromicola. The sequence continues at coordinate 43,097 of JABGLZ010000507.1, read as the reverse complement.
ACAATCCTTAACAGCCAGGAGTGCCGCTCAGACGGAGCTCCGATATCTCCTGGAGATTTTGCCAGCGAGGGCGGCTGTTCCCACCAATCTCGTCTGAAGATCCATGCCGTCCGTATGCGAATATGATCCTCTCATCCCAGTCATCCTCCTGGAACCTCCGTACGCCTTGAAATATCGAAACCTAATAAATCTGCTCAACAGCCACATTTATTCAACCGGTCAGATGCTCACGACTAATTACTCGCGGTGGCACGGAAAGATGTGGCCTAGCACTAGAAGTCGGAGAGACCGCTTTTTACTTTCTGACTACTGTATCGCGTATTGACTTTCCTATACATCGGAACGTCTGTCCGTCTGATGCAGGTAAACTTCTGCAAGTCGGGAGCATCTGTCCATTTTGGCCTCCTACTTTACCAAAATTCTGATTTAAGCTTGTTAATATAGCTCTTCTATGCAGTAATCATGTTTGGACTTCAGACCAGGAACCGCAACTTTGCCCCGAATGAAGATTCTTGCCAATGCGATTCGCACGACGTCAATACAATTCTGAGCAGGGAAACGACAATCGACGTTCACACAGCGTCTGCACGGAACACCTCACCTGCCATCAGCATCGTGTGCCAACGAAAAAAGAAGCTTTTTCGAAACACGCACTGCCTTCAGCCCGGTAGAATCACACAGACCGCAATGGACACCTGCGGATATCTCTGGCCGACTTCTGCGCCGGACATGAGCAGATTCTTCCTACAAACAAATCTGTCCGACGAACATGAACCAGTCTGCCGCGCGTAGTAAGCTTCCAGTGTGCCGACGATACCAGTAGATTTCCCTGCCTCCAGGGTCCATGCCGAGAGACACATTCAGTAGAGCGCACGGAGTAGTGGCGGCGACCGAGACCGAAGCGGCCGCTCATGTCACAGTTCCAGCCGTCGTTGACGGGGAACGCTGCCCACGAATCAGGCACGATGCCGACTGGGCCAAGACGTTGGGTCAGGTGCCAGGGATGCGGTCTCTTGTGCCCTGGAGCTGTCATTGATGAACGACGTCCGACGTGGACAGAGGCACTTCGGACTAAAGAGGGGTAAAACGTACTCACTTACGCGGCTATTAAGGCGCACTTGGAACGCCGTCGGCTTCCTAGAACGGCATGTAAGTCGCTCATCTTTGAGCCGATTTCCCGTCTCCGCGTATAATCGGAACTGCAGTCACTGATCATTCACATTTATCAATAACCACTTGCTTGTACTTATCGTCTCTTCGAGAGGAAGCCACATTGTTGGTTGGGGGCCAAGGCAAGTCATCAAGAAGCGTGGTCGAACCAACGCATAAGCTGAGCTTCTATGCATGTCAATTTTGGTTGCAACACGTGAAGCCGTGATATGAGAGTTGAGTATGTCTTACTCCAGAGTTGAGATGAGTGCCTACCAAGTTAGATAGTCCACTTTGAGAGCAGGTATAGAGTGAGGCGGGCTAGACGCTAGAACAACCGTCTCTCCCCCACGTTGGTCCGAAATAAGCATAATATCAAACGCGCTACTATTACAAACAGAACAAATCTTCTGCCGAGGGGGGACTTTGGCCGACACTGGAAGCTTATTCGGCAAAGTGGCCGACCCTTAGTCAGGGGGCACCTGGTCCAACGTCCCATCTGGACCTTACTCGGACCCTGTCCCCTACGGATCGACGATGCATGAACGTTGCCCTGCCTTGCCAGATCTGCGGTCGTCCAAGTCGGATTCGGTGATGACCTTCCTTTTGACTTCGTTGGTACGGCGTTGGAAGAAACAGACCGTCCCAAAGCATAGCGGGCGCCTTTCCTGTTCCTGTCGAAATGGAGAAAAATAGCCGGCTGCATGATGCAGCGAGAAAACTTGCGCACGACATCACGGGAAGCGGCATTAGGCTGGTCGACTAAGGCAGAATGGGACCTTGTTTTTTGTATAAAGACGGGCGTTCCTTCGCCCTATCCGATGGGAGGTTTTCTTATTCATCAGCTTACATCTTCTTCAGCCTCTTCCATCAATCTTATTCACTATCTTGAGTAATAGCTCCCTAGCTACCATATACCACAACCAACTTTATACTATATTGTATCTTACATAAACCCCATCAACCGCCAACATGCGCTTCTTCACTACCGTCGTCCTCGCTACCATCGCTGCCAGCGTCAGCGCCCTGCCCGTTGCCCACGAGGCGGACATCAACCCCGCGCTTCCCCAGGGGATCGAGGAGGCCGCCGTTGAGCCCATTGAGGCCAGAGCTAATGGCAAGCCGAACACCGCCGCGGATGTCAAGAAGCACGACGACAACCACGAGAGACAGAGAGAGGGCAAGTGCGGCCAGGGCTGCAAGGATTCCCTCGCCTCGTACCACTCTCAGGCATCCAAGGATTCGAAGAACTCCAAGGCCTCAAAGGCCTCAAAAGGCAAGGGTGGCCGTGATCTCAGCGCCGTCGAGGCAACTGAGGCGGAGGATATGGAGTAGTAGACTGGTTAGCGGTTACAAGACTGTCAGGAGTTATATGGAGTACTAGATCAGGGGAATAGCGCCGGTATATACAAGTCTTCTGGGTAGTAGCTGAGCTATATAAGACAATGAAAGAAACGTTTCAATGAAGTTCTCAGTTGATCACCCTGAATTAAGATGAACATAGGCTGCGTAAAATCACGAGAGGAAAAGATATAGTATGCTGGTGCAAAGTAATTCCAATTGCCACAGTCTTGACTGTAGCAGCTTACTGTTCATAGCCTTGAACCTCCTTAATGATTCAGGTGCAACTTGACATCGGATTGGCCAGACAACTTCATCTCCATGCCGCTGTAGCCTCCGTGTCAGCTAATGATATGCCCAGAGACTGAAAAGAAGAGGATGGCCACCACGCACTTCTTGTCACGCATCCCGAAGTTAACCATCCCGAGAGCATATGTACAGGGTCGTTATCGTAGCGCTATGAGGAGCCACAAGTTCGGGTAATGTAATTGAGAAAGCTGTGAGTCTCGTACTCATATGCCTGTTAACGATTCCATCGAGCTTTGGTCATTGTAGGAAGGGTGAATTTCGGAGCACAAGCTTCGGAGTTGATGAACCCAATTGAGCTGTTCCACATGGAAGTGGTTTAAAAGGTTTGTACCTTCCATCAATGACAAGTGAAGGAGAGGAAACAGATCTGGCTGTCGTCTTCTTGCTAAAAAAGGAGGCAAGCTAGGCTCACAGATGCAAAACAAAAACATACAACACCGGGCATTCGCCGGTCGTCACCGACCCGACTACTACTCCAGCTCTCATTGGCTTATCTAGGGGAGAGCGGACGGGATCCCGAGTTTTCCAATGGGTATGGTCGTATGTGCTGTGAAGCCATCGTGAGGTTGCTCATATTCCGAGTGAGTGTGGTGGTGAAGTTGATACCTAGGCAGCTAAGCGCTGGGCATTGAATTGTGGTTAACCTTTCTATACTGTCCCGAAATATGTATGCTCTTGTATTCGTGAGTTTATTCGAAGAATCTGGCCACGGGTTGAAGTTCAGGAAACGGAGTTGCGTGATATTCTCGTCTGATGTGTAAGAGGCTTCAGGTGAGGCCGTCGGGATGGCCAGGAATGCCGAAACAGCTCTTTCTGGACTTAAGTTGATCTTGAATTTTCAATGTTGAAGTTGAAGTAGAATCAATTAAGGCTTCATGAAGCTTTAAGCAAGCTTTAAGCATTCCACGTATCCCCACGGAATATATGATCTGCAGCCGTCGTGTGTTGATGAAGAAGAGTTGACGTGGTAGGGGGGATGCGCGCTGAGGTAAGATCGCCAGGGGTGTACCCCGCCAAAGCACCCCCACCACAGCACATCCCCTTGACCTTCCAAGGCACCAGCCTGCGCATCTTGACGTAGCCAGCCAAGCAAAGTTGACCAGCCGGGATTCCGTGTAAACAACAAAAAAGCAGGAATCAATCAGCCAAGCGACGCGCGCAAGGCAGACAGGTAAGCCGTCCTCAACTCTGTACAAAAGTCTCAGCCTTTCGAAAACCCATTGCAACCACCCCCCCAATCTATACTTTCCCACTTCAACTCCAGACGTCACCTTACCCAGGAAACTCAACTTAACGCAACTCCAAGGAAAAGAAAAACAAGGCACCCCACTACCCACTTACTCATTTCGTGACTGCAACCACAACTCCCGACACAATGGCTCCCCCTTCGCAGCTCACCGTCGCCACTCTGGCCGTCACCCGTCTCCTCAAGGAGGAGATCTCCTACGAGAAGGAGCTTATCCAGCAGAAAGCTAAGGTCGCTACGCTGGAGGCCGAGATCAAGGAGGGCAAGCCCGACGAGGACGGCAACCGCGAGTACATGCTCAAGCAGCTGGTTCGTTCGCCGACTATCCCTCTCTACCTCGAGTGTTGTTACTGACGTCCGCACAGAAGCTGGCTGTGGAGGAGACGGAGAAGGTCTTCCCTGCTCTGCGCACGCGCGTTGAGGACGCGACCGTCAAGTTGGAGGAGCACATTGCTCTGGCTGAGAGCGGTGGCGCCACTGAGGACGAGCTGGCTACGGCCAAGCTGGCCCTGTCCAAGGGTAAGGAGGAGAAGACATACACTGTCGACATTCCCACGGCCTCGGCGTAAGGCAGTTGGCCTCGTGATGTGCGTGTATAATCGGAACAGGCTGGGAACTGCGTTGTGATCAAGGGTAGGCAGGCGTCATGAAATCCGCAGCTCGCGTTAATGGGTATCTCAATTGAGAAGAATCATTCCTCAAAGCTAAACTATGCCGTGCCGTTGTTTTGTCTAATTGTCAACCTCCATGCTCTCCGGTGCATCCACGGTGATCTGGGGTGTATCACCTCCAGAAGTGACTTGGGTGTCTTGTCGGTCGTCCATCTCGACATCCTCTCCCTCCTCAATCTCGTCATCATCGTCGGGCTGAGGGCGAGGCGTGCCGCTTTGGCTTGGCACGGCGCTTCCAGACCGCGAGAAGCTTCCCAAACCACCAGGTCGCGGCTTCAGACCCTCTGACTGATCCTCCGACTGGCCGTCGTGGCCGGGTGTCGCTCTTGATATGGCGCCACTGTCGGGATGCGGCGTGACGTTTCCACTAGAGACGTGTCGCGGTGTCTGTCCTCCTCTGGAAGCCTCGCCATCCTCCTCGTCCTCGTTCATACCCTCGCGTCTCTCAACCTCCTCCTTCTCGTCACGGATCTGCCGGCGGAGCAACATGCCCTCGTCCATGATCTTGCTGAACTGCTCCTTCCGCTCGCGCCATGTGACGCCGTATGTCTCGCTCTCGCGCTCGAGGTCCTTGATCTCTTCCTCCAGCTTCTTCAGGTTGGCTTCTTGCTCGACGCGCGGTCGCAGGCCCTTGGCCATCAGCGCGTTGGCCAGCTTGTCATACTCCTTACGTTGAGCAAGCGTGGCCTTCGCGCCGTCTAGCTGCTCGCGCAGCTTTATGTTGTTCTCGCGTACGCTCTGCGACTCCGCAAGGATGCGCTTCTGGTCGGCCTCGTAGCGTGCGCGCTCACGGACGTTGGCGTCGAGGAGGAACTGCAGGCGGGCGATGCTGCTTTCGAAGGCGGCGAAGTCGAGGGTCAGGTCTTCTTTGATCTGATTGATCTCGCGGACCTTGTTGGCGGCGGTCTCTTCTTTCATTTCGGTGTCGGCATCTTTCTCCCCATTTGCGCCCTCGGGGGGCGGAGTGGGCTGTTGTTTCGACTGGGCGTTTGCGATGGCGGAAATTGAGGCGAGTCTCTTGGTGATGCGCTTGAAGGGCTTCTCTTCGATATTGACGAGGCGCGTCTTGTGGAGTTCCGCCTCCTCCTTGTCGTCCAAAAGATCCCAAGATGACATTTCCTCGGGTTTGGTCTGATGTCGCAGTGGAAAGTTCGGGTCGAATTGGTCGCGAAAGCTGGGAATCGCGTTGTGAAGATGTTTGGCTTGGGATGAAAACAGTAGAAGCCTGCTGAGAATAATACAAGCAGTTTTCAACTTGCGGTAAATGAGGTGTCTTTAATGTGTCCCTGAACTCAAGAAAAATCGTCCGTTTGAGGTAATGGCTGCAAACAGGCGAGCGGCAGTTCACCAAATTCCAAAGGCAAAAGGTGCAATTAGAGTGCAGCTCTTCACGTTCTTTCCTCAGCCTTGCAGTAGCTTCCTTCCCGAGTTGGGATTGGCCATCGGGCCGGACAGACCCACCTTCTGTTTCTCCACTCAACCCCCAATCGAGGGCAAAGTCAAAGCGTCTCCTTCCCACCAGTGATCTCATCCAGAACCAACCATCAACGTCCTTTTTTCGTCGCAACAACTCCAAGAACATCGCATTCAATAGCGTCTTCGATAAGAGGTTACCACGACAAATACATAAACTGCGAAAATGACTTCGCAAGAAGAGCAGCAGTTGCTCGCGCGCATCAGCCAGCTTGCCGGTACGAGAACTTTGCAAACAAATGGGAAAGTAACTATTCTGACATGGTGGCGATAGGCAAGATCAATCTTCACAAGGCACAACAAGCCGGCGTGCAGTCCGTTCCAAGTTCCCAGGCATCATACCATCGACGTACGTCTCATCATGCGCCTAGCGGCCCCGCGCGACACTCACACGACCCAGACAACGTCCATCGACAAGGTGGTCATCCCCACAGGCATTCCCCGTACCCCTCCTCTCGAGGCCCTTCGGGTTTCCGTAACAGATCTCTGGTGGTCAACAACAGTGGAACGCAAACGCCGCCCTCCGATTCGCCTACTCCCGAGGCATCTGGCTCAACCGCATCTTCGGGCTCTTGGATTTCGAAGAACACACCCGGCCAGATGTCGCTGATTAATTCAGCGGTTTACGACAAGACCAATGAAGCCACCGCCAAGGCCATCGAGGCCACTCGACAAAAGAAGATGCTTCAACGGAATGCGCGCGAGAAAGCCCAACTCGCCAACCACTTCCAGCGATACGGCGGACACGCAAGTGCTCCGAGCACCCCTACCTACACCACAGCTGTAGGCAACCACGAGATCGAGATTCAGGGATTGCGGTATCGCGTCGCCAACAACGGCAGCAAGCTCGTGAAGGTGTCCGGTGAGTTACCACTGACATCTGCTCCCGGGGCACTCATTGATTATTACACAGGAGACCTTCATCCCGCCAGTGCAACTCCCAAGGTTACGTACGTTGGAGGCGTCAAATTTCATCGAAGCAAGAGAGGCAATTTGTACCGCGCTGGCGTGCTCAGAGCGCATCGGTATGTCCCCCATCCCACTAGTATGCAGCCGCTAATCTTTATCAACATCGCAGCCACCATGGTGTCAAGAAGGTCGACGTGCCTTGCAGCATGTTTTCGCTGACTGGTATTTCATTCACATTCTCACCCGACAAATCGTCATTTATCCGGACAAACTTGGGATCATATTGCTCAAGTGGGTATGATAGGTACTGGACAATACTAACCCCGCAACTTTTATCTAGGTTCATGCGCCAAAGGCCCGGCTTGTCGATACCAACACGATGCATCGAAAGTTGCCGTCTGCCGGGAGTTGCTTCACAAGGGGACCTGCGCTCATGAGGAGTCTTGTGATCTTTCCCATGACTTGACCCCTCAGCGCACCCCTACATGTGTTCACTTCATCAAGGGCAATTGCGCGAATCCCAATTGCCCATATGCTCACTCTAGTGTATCTCCAGGTGCTCTGGTCTGTCGCTCATTCGGCATGTACGGCTACTGCGACAAGGGGGAGAACTGCGAAGAGCGACACGTTTTCGAGTGCCCCGACTTCAGCAACACGGGCACATGTAAAACCAAGCGCTGTAAGCTACTTCACCGCGAGAGGGCAAGCGTCCTTCGGAAGCGCACAGACGGTGACGAGATGGACGATCTGTCGAGCGACGAAGAATCAGCCGACAGCGACGACGTGGATTCGGATGAGGTTGAGGAGTGTATCAACGACCCCGTTGGTGACGACTCTGACTTCAGGGTCCAAAAGGACTTTATCGCTTTTTGATTGTGACCTCGTGCCACTTGCCGCAATCGGTCCGTCTTCTTTACTGACATGCTTGCTATCTGCTCCCTAAGGGAGTTCAATCTCGGGGGGAACGGGAACTGTACCCTTTGAAGAGGCGTGCCTCGTCGAAGGGGGGCAACAGGGAAAAGAATTGCGAACAAACGATACCCAAGAAGAGCGAAAGAGTTGATAACATGCACACAAAGAACAATATTCATAGAAAGGATAGAGATAATCCAAGAAAGAATTATGGAACTTGATGAGCTCGATTCTTGGCGTGAAAGGCGATCACTGATCACCGGTCCTTTAATCATGGATGAGAAGTCGGATGAGATGATGGGGTATGAGACTCCATTCAGTGAAATCAAAGGTTACAATGACATAGGGCATAGGTAGGCAATTCGCATTGCTAGAGGCTCAAAAGCCAAGGATTGCAACTTCGCTTGGGCCTTCGGACGGGCATCATTTCCGTGTGCGGGCCGTCCCCAGCTGGCTTCGGATGTCTCAATTAAATCAATTAAAATTTCCATTAAAATTTACCCCGCCATCCTTTCGTACCGTGTGGACTCCTGAAAACAAGGCCATTCGATGACATTTCGTGCGCTGACACACTGAAAACTCTCCAACAAGTCCCCCTCGGTCCCCTCTCCTCCACTTACGGCCCCCATTCTGCCCAGCGGCGCTCCGAGTCCAGCGCCACCCGCCGCGTTCAGTGGTTCCTGAGCCTTTGTTCCTTCCGAGACTGCTACGTTCTCTAGACGCTGACGAGGCGCTAATGGAAGGGGGCGATGGGGGGGAGAAGGGACCCGTCAAGCCGGTGGCCAAGGGATATCGTAAGGTAAGGTAGGTGGTTGTGTGGTCGCGCAGAAAGCGCCCTGTTCAGTCTGGTCGCCTTTGAGCTGCACCGCCTTGGAGCTCAGCCCCTCGTCGCTGCACCACTTTCGTCCTGCCTGAAGCTGAGAATAGCACCAAATGTGACGACATTGCGCTCCCACATAAGCAGCTGCTCATGGCCTCTTGATCCTCCAGCCTCGAGCTCGGTATATCTGATTTCTGCATTCTGTGCCTTCTATTTTCCATTCTTTCCCTTCCGAGACGTGATCCGGACCGCATCCGTAGCAGTATACTAATCTTAGGCACCATTACCGTCATCATGGGTATTCGCGACATCCTCAAGAAAAAAGACAACCTCGACAATGGCGAGCCGAGCAGCCAGGACGCCATGGACAGGCTGGCAGCCCCCGAATTCAAGTTCATCCGGTCAGACACACACTCGCAAGAGGTCATCCACCCGCCAACCGTCTCTGTGGAAAACGACCAGTACCTGAATCCCAAAGACGGCAACGGCGGAGGCCAGAAGCCCCGACGCAGCCTCGACGTCCTGTTCGGCAACCGCTCCCGCAGCCCTTCCGTGTCCTCCCAGGCGAGCTCGAACGGCAACCCGAAAGGGTCGAGACGGCTGTCGGAACGGCTGCACCTCAGCCGCTCGCCCGCCTCCTCCGATAACGTCCCGCAGAACCTGCCCGACATCGTAACCACGGCCGAGGGCGACGAGGCGGCCTGGGAGAAGCGCGCGACGATCCTGGCCTCGTCGAACAAAAGCAGACCAGCGACACCGTCGCATGATAAGGGGCAAGGCTTCGACGGGGCTAAGGACTCAAAGGATGCTGCGGTGTCATCACCGGCCATTGATGAGGATATCCAGGAGGCCATCAGGCTGCATGAGGCAGGGGATTACGAGAACTCGACGGCCATGTTCGCCCGCCTGGCTGATCCGAAAGGGGCTAACAACACCCTCAGTCAGTTCCTGTACGGGCTTGCTTTGAGGTAAGTCTAGACGTTCAGACTGGTCTCGACCCCGTTGCGGCAGGCTTGCCGTCGCCTCCCCGTGCCCATGGGGTGGTCTCATGCCGGTTCGTCGGCCGATCACACTGCGTCGGGGAGTTTAGAAGGGGGCGACGGGTGCCACGATGCTTGGGGTGGTGGACGGATCCAGTGACGCGATTGCTGACTCGGGATTGTTGATAGGCACGGCTGGGGATGCGAGCCCAATCCAGAGGGGGCGATCAAGTATCTGTCGGCGGCGGCATCGAACGCGGCAGCCGTGGAGCAAATGGCATTGAAGGCCGGGCTCAAGAAGGGTGGCGCTGCCAAGGGAGAGCTCGTTCTGGCCATCTTCGAATTGGCGAACTCGTTCAGACACGGTTGGGGCACGAAAACGGACCCAATCGCGGCCAAGCAGGTTGGTTTCCCCGTCCGAATAGGGGCTCGAGGCGGGAGAACGAAAACCTGCAGAGTCGCCGTCATGACCGAAGGGGCGAGAGCTGACATCCAATTGCAGTACTACGAAACCGCAGCGAACCTTGGAGATACTGGTGAGTATGCCCGCATGATGCGCCGCTGGGCGTCGTCAAGTCAGCGCCCAATGCTTCGTTTCGGGTACGCTAACCAGCCTTGCTTGACTCAGACGCTATGAATGAAGTCGCCTGGTGCTATTTGGAGGGCTTCGGCTGCAAAAAGGACAAGGTAAGTTTCGTCACATATCAGCTTCTGCTTGGAGATATTACGCATCTCGGCGTCGGCAAAACAGGAACGGGAGACAGGCGTGTCTGGGGAAACTTTGAACGAGCCTCACTCGCCTCAGAAAGAGTGTGTGTGGCTTGCGCCATAAACCGCATATGTCATGAGATGAGCTCAACTCCAGGGACGCCCGATCCAAGACGCCGTCAGCAAAGTTGCTTTGGTCAGGTTGGGCATCAAGCGGCCGTCTTTCGCGGCCGCGAATGACACCCGCCCGATGCGCATGCTCGATTTCATCACATGAGGCTGACGACATGTCCAGTTCGCAGCAGCCCGTTACTACCGGTTGGCCGAGAAGAACGGCAACAAAACACTAGGCAATTCATGGTAAGTCCAGCCAGTCTCCCGTTGCTTTGCTCCCTTTTGGTTTGCTCGGTTTTCCCCAAGGGTCGGATCCGGTAGACGCATCGAGTCGTCCTGGGGGAGGGGGGCGGCCTGCAGCGCGTCGCGGATGACTTGCGCGCTGCGGCAATGATAGGCTGCCGGCCCTTCCTGCACCCCAAGATGCAGCAGCGGCAGCAATAGCAGCGGCAGCTCGCCCTGCTTTGGCAGCTCTGGCTGTCAGCAAGTCTCCCTAGAGCATGCACGCAATTCTTACTTGTTGCATGCTCTTGCGTGCTGCGCTGAGCTGCGCCGCCTCCAACAGGATTGCTCTGAGCCTCGATACTGGGGGCACTGGGCGCTGCGCTCGCTGTGCGCCCATGCATCGCGATCTCTGTTCCTCCCGGTTTTCTGTATCTTTTGTTCCTGACGACATTGCATTTCCTCTGACACCACTATGATCCAATACTCTGGTGACACTAGTACTGACGGTCGCAACCCAACAGGATCTGGAAGGAAAAGTACGATCCAGACGGCGGCAAGGGCAAGAAGTAGAGAGGGGAAAGGCTCCGTACGAGCGAGGAGATGCGAACGTGTAAGACGACCGAACCAGTCATCGGTGACACGGGCGTAGCATACTCGAAACGGCTGTACGGACGGCAGCGCCGTGCATGTCTTTCCTCCCCTGTTTGTCCACCGGCGACTCTCTTTCCTCCTGCCGCCGTGCCACCAAGACGTGAGATCGTTGCACGGAGCGGGTGTCCATTCGCCCGATCGTGCTCCCGTCGTGAATCGCAACGTTGCGGTAGGGGAGAACAGATAGAAAGCTGGCAGGCCCCATTGTAACGAATGGCTCCCCGTGATGGAACGGGAAGCACGAGGGAGAATCGTCCCAGGTGGCGCAGACGTACTGCGGCAAATAGATTCTCCCATGCAGTAGATTCAGAGTGCGGTGGGTTTCCGCTGGGCATATGCTGTACGCCGTCGGACGACAGACACGCAGGTCTCGTGAGTATGGGGGCAGGCCGGCGTTCATTGGAGAGAAGCGAAGAGGCCTAGCGGAACGGAACGAGGGCTGCTCTGGACTCTGGAACTTAGACTCAGCCGAGCTGATGTGAAATAAACTTAGGGGCTGGGCCTAGAGTCAGTTTTGGATAGAGTGGCGGTGTCTACTTGGGCAGTGGGAGGCATTCTGATTTTGTTTTTTTGGATTACTACATTTCTAAGTTATATCATACCCCCTGAGCAGAGAAGAGCCTCATACCCAACATCAGAATTGCAGAAGAATACAAAGCAAAACTTTGTTGACACATCGGAGACTTCTCAACGGGCCATGCCGGCCCCAGACCCGGCATTCGTGGGCCGATTCTCCATGCCACTCTCCGGCGATCCCGTCGTCCTCGTCCGGGCCGAAGCAAAGTTCCTTCCGATGTTGTTCGAGTACCTCCCTCCCCATCCCTTCCCGTTCCCGGGGCGGGGGCGTGTCACCAGCCCCATCATCCGTCGTCCAGGGGGCGGATAAAGGATAGCGCACGACTTTTGGAAGCGCTGTGTGTGGCTCTAGGTTTCTTTTTGTGTTGGACGCATGAACCTGCGTTGACGCTGTGCGCCGGCGCGCTGAGAGACAGTTTGTGGTTCCCCTTCTCATGCGGTTTCCCGCTGCTTCAGGGGGCCGGGGGCAGGAGCAACCTGTGAGGAGTGCGCAGTGAGGAGTCAGTTGCTATTCGATCGCTGTACGAAGGGATCGCGAGACGCTTCTTGGCGGGGATGCAGAGCCAGGGGAAGGGCTGGGTGCACTACACTCCGAATTTTGGCCCTTCATGACACAGGTATTATTGTACTAGATTGTTTTCTAAGCTTGTCCTCGCTGTGTTCAAGCCAGGGTGGAAACTATCTTCTGGCTCTGAGCATGCCGTCCTACGGTTGAGCGATTGTGACTGCTCCTGCTCCCCTGATGCGAAACCTGAGCGACGTCCATGAAGGACGTTTTCTGGGATGGCGTCTTGAACGGACGAAGGGGGAAGCTTCAGGTCATTGTGCGCCTGGTCCCTCGGAAGAAGCTTGCAACTCAGCTGGACAAGATCGTACAGTAGACCGCACCTTAGCCTCGCGTCTTCGCTCTGGGGGAATATGGGAAAGAGGCCGAACTATCTCTCTCTCTCTCTCGCAAACCCGCGGGGTTCTGATCTTAGGATATGCAGCTTCGGAGCCTATGCAGGATATCCAGACTAAAGCAATAATGCGCGCATCATAGAAACGAAAGATGGATGTTCGTCTGGTGTTTTTTTCTCTCTCCTGGTCCGTTTATGTCATCGCAAGATGGAATTGCATAAGCTAAGAGGAACGACCCAATGGAGGAGTGCAACGTCAGCAAAGCTTGCGAAGATGGCCCCCTGGCTTGAGCATCTTGATCTTGCTCTCTGCAGTACATGGGTCCGCGCCGTGATGGCATCGCGACGGAAAACGGATGAACCCATCCGCAATCTGCACGCTTAGGTATGTTCTTGCTCACCTGCTCACACCTACATGTGGCTGGCGTCGATATTTTGCCACTCGTGAAGATTGGAGACACGGCGCCGCTCTATTCACCTAAGGTCAAGCTAGGCCGGGCTAGCTCTTCACCTTCTTCACCGGAGTAGATCCCTTAGCCACATGGTCCCATCTTCCTAATTAGGTGCCTAGCTAGTTTAGGGCTGCTTCTTACCTCATGGGTGTCGAAGGGGGCCTCGATCTATTACGCGGAAGTGGATGCACCGTTTTGTTCGCAAGGCCGCGGCGGAGGAATGCTCTCTACCCGCGGGTAAACGGCGCAGGTTTCTAAAGGGCATCACGATGGTGAGAGGAGCGCACACCTTTTTCCTCGCCGTAGACCTGCCTTCTTACACCGCGGCCGCTCACCGTCACCGCGCCGTTTGGCCCCCAGCTCCCAGCTCCCGTGAGCGAGAACCCAAGCATGCGACCTCCAGAATGTCTCAGACACACATCAAGGATGTACAACCGCGCATCACTCCATCATGCCATGGCCCACCTCTCCCTGCGTCTGCCTGCCGTCTTACACCAAACGCCTACTACTTACTACGTACCACCTTATCAATCTCAGCATCTTATCCGCCGCCACACATCCTTCCCGTCTCACCACATCCTCTCTCCCATTTTCGTATAGCTTTCTATCTATCTGGGGACTTTGGTGAGAACGGAGAACTAGGCGGGCAAATGAATGGATACTGAGTTCTTTCGTGACCTAATGATCCAGGCTCGCTGATTCTTGTAACTTGGTAGGTGCCGGTATTCCAAGGGCTATTAATCTAAGCTGAACATTCCCCCATCTGACCTCATCGGAACCCGAGCCGACGACTCACGCAAGAGATACATACATACACACAAGTCTCGTCTCCATGTACATCATCATGCTGAAGCTCGCAGCTTGCAAGCTTCGCATCTTCTCCACAGAGGCCGCGAACGACACTACTTTTTAGCTACCGGAGAAAGAATGCGAGATCTCGTCCATGGCCTCGAGGGGAGCTAAGAACTCTTTCACCAGCCTCCACATTTTCTTTTATTCTAAATTCTCCTATCGACCTAAGATGTGAGACCTCAAGGCTACCCTTTAGCGGGCTGTGGCTTTTATTGTTTGAACCGCGCGAAACAAATGGATCGCGGGAAAAAGTCTCTAGTGTCTCCCAAGAGGAGGAGAGAACAATCCCATTCATCCCTCCTTCAGCCGCTTAGCATACACCCGTTTGCTGCTATTGTGATCCCCCAACACCAACACCACCACCACCGCGATACATACCACATACCATCCATCATCTACATGCAACATCACCAGAAAAAAAACGGCGCACAGAAAAGAATTTCCCGTGTTTCCCGCGCCGCACTACCACAGGCTCACCCGCATGCTCCTCTCCCCCTTCCAGCCCCCCAAGGTCTGCGTCTGCGTCTGCGTCTGCGCTGCGCCCACCATCTCACGCGCCGCGCCGTCGACCACAGTGAACGACATCTTCGCATGCAATGGGGGAAACCATCTCCCCCCCAAAATAACGCTAATGCCGCATGGAAGCTGCTGCCCCCCCCCCTTCCCAATCCATTGGCCTACCTAAGAAACCGAAAAGTACAGAAACCAAGGAAATGGGCCTGCTCCTTACCCGGGTGCCATTCCCGAGACGACGGACGTGATCTCCAAGAGAAACCGCAGGTCACACACACACACTTACACACACCTTGCACAAACGCACGTATGTACCGTACCGTCCCATCCATCCCCAAGACTAAGGCAGGAAGGAAGGAAGGAAGGAATAAACGGTGTTCAGTTCCGTTTAACACTGCCCCCAAAATTTGATGTACACCAATAGTGCGAGGGAACTGACGACGACAACGGCGAAAACGGGGGTTCTGGTTTTCGCCCCCTTCCCCTCATCGCCTTTCTCCTCCT
>JABGLZ010000507.1:0-27659 GCA_014705045.1 Colletotrichum theobromicola | reverse complement strand
GGCGTAGATCATCCTCTTATCGCAGCCCTCGTTATACCCCCCCCCCTTCCAGACTCGGTGTGTTTTGCGCTCAGTGCGGATCGGATCAACGATCGACATGACAAAATTCGAGGTCATCCCTTCCCGTTTACGACCCTTTTTAGACGTTTTTGGGGCCAAGTTTTCCTTTCATTGAAGGAGGAAGTCATCTGCTCAGAAAGATTTCACAAGTCACATTGATGTAGTCAAGGCGGAGAATGGTTTTGGTGGTAGTAAATAAAGAAAACACAAATGAGTTTCCATGGTATCTTTCAAGTTTGCTTCGGCTCAAGTAGCTACACGAATAGAACAAGAAAAAAAAAAAAGAGGATTGACCAAAAGCCAAAAGACCCCGGAAAAGAAAAAGCCCGTCTATCTTTCAAGAACCGGTTCCATCTTCTTCTTGGGAGTCTCGCGCCGGATGGTGCCTACACTGAGGTAGAAGAGAAAATAAACAATAAGAATCCTGGAAGGGGGGGGGAATTCAAACATCCACACCGCTACTACATGAAAATTCTTCAATGCCTTTTCCTCCCTCTCCCGCTGTGTCCCGCTTTCCTTTTCTGCTCGCTGTGCTGGGAAGTAATATTTTCCTTCGCATCTTCGCTGAGGAACTGTTGTTTTTCGTAAAACGTCTGAACGTCGAACGTGTCGTGATATTTCGTTTGGTGTGTGATGATGATGATGATGATGATGAACAAAGTAAATGGACGAAAGAGTGCGTGTATGTGTCGAAGTGAAATAAAAATGGACGGTAAAAGGCGATGTTATTTGCGCGTTTCGTGGAGAGCGTTTGAATGTGTGTGCGTGGGTGTGTGTGTGTGTGTCTCATTGATCATCAGATTCGTTTCGACTGTCATTTTTCTTCTTTGGACTTCGTGAGATGTCCCTCTCCTCCTCTTCTTCTTCCCTCGCTTCTTTCGTCGCAATCTGTGCGCGCAATATGTTCGCTTGCCAACTCTTTCTCGAGACAATATGAAAGGAAAAACAAGGAAATAGAAACAAATTGAAAACATAAAACAAAAATCAAGGAGGGAAAAAAAAGCAAGACAACAAAAAACACAGAGCACCGCTACCCCCCCCGCCCTTCTCTGCCCTCCTAAATGTAATGAGACCTGCTCTCCAGGTTTTGTCTCCCGTTTGAACCCCTCCCATCCCATCCCATTTCCCGCCCATTGTACACAATCGCCCCCGGCCGTTTCCCATCCCTTTGAAAAACCCAACCGCCCCAGCCTTCCGCCGCTCGCCCCGCACTGGGAATGAGCAGTAGATGGACCAAAAAAAAACCAATGACAAGGGAAATAGAGACTAACAACAAACTGATACCAGGAACTGTGTGCGACAGATGTAAAA
This sequence comes from Colletotrichum theobromicola, assembly GCA_014705045.1. Lineage (NCBI taxonomy): Eukaryota > Fungi > Ascomycota > Sordariomycetes > Glomerellales > Glomerellaceae > Colletotrichum > Colletotrichum theobromicola. Next base: position 26,288 of record JABGLZ010000507.1, on the reverse strand, counting down.
TCCACAATGCTCGCTCGCTTGCTTGCTAAGATACCGAGAAAACACACAAGGAGATAGAGGACACAAAAATGTAAAACAGCAGATAAGAGGTGAGGAATGCCCGAAGGAGCTTCGATCATGGTTTTGTTTTTGGGGGCGTAAAAAAAGAGGATCGTTTGGTGCGTGAGCAACAATGTCTGGGGGGTCCCGCGGTGGAGCGGTAAAGAAGTGTATGATGAGAGGCTTCGGGAGAAATAGAAGAAAAGGGAAAAACAAAGTTTTGGTTTGAAGATATGTTTGGTTTCGTTTTGATCATGAGATCGTTGGACTTGTCTTTTTTCTCGTGCTTCGTTTCTTTTTTTTGGGTTCATTCATATGCGAAGATATTCGTTATTCGTTAGCGCCCATCTTGTTTGATTCGGACACCATTTTGGCGAAATTCCTGACCACCTCGCTGGGGATCTGGTCCCAGAGCAGCGACCGGGTGTAGACCTCGGCGGCGGACTGCTTGGTGTTGCGCATGGCGGCGAGGGCGTCGGCGAGGTTCCTGCGGCCCTGGCTGGTGGCACGCTCGGCGGGCGTGGGCCCGCTGCTGAGGAAGTCCTGGGAGCTGACGCCGTTGTACTGGGCGGCGGAGAGGCCGAAGAGCTGCTCGTTGGCCTGCTCCTCGGTGGGCTGGGTGAGGGAGTCGCCGAGCTGGCCGAGCATGGAGGGGGCGACACCGGACATGGTAGCGTCACCGCCGAGGCCGACGGATGCCTGGTCAACGACCCAGGAGCCGCCGGAGGGCTGGGGGGCGACGGCGTTGAGGGTGTTGGAGGCCTCGTTGACGCCGGCGTCCTTGAAGACGTTCTCGAGCAGGGTGGCGGCCTCGGCGCGGACGTCCTCGGAGACGCGGGGGATGGCCGGGGTGGAGCGGCTGGAGAGGACGAAGGCGCCGACGAGGAAGAGCATGAAGAGGATGCCGCCCTGGGAGGAGGAGGGCTTGTCGGAGTCGACGGGGAAGGAGACCTCTGCCTTCTTGGCGGGGACGACCTGGAGCTCCTGCTTGACCTCGGGCTGCTGCTGCTGCTCCATGGGGTACTCGCCGAGGAAGTTGACGTTGTCCCAGGTGCCGGGCATGGTCATGCCGTCCATGTCGTCGTAGCCGGAGACGAAGGCGTTGCTGGGAGGGGCGGCCATGGCGGCGCTCTCGAGGCGCTGGACGTGGTCGGTGAGGACGCTGACCTTTTTGCGGAGCTCGCCCGTCTCGATGGTGTGAGTGCGGATCATCTCCTCCTTCTCCATGGTGAGAGACTCGATGTACTCCTGGTTGAACTGCTTCTCCCTCAGGAGCTGCTCCATCTGTTTCCTCATCTCGGCCATCTCCTCCTCCATGTCGGTGAGGACGGCGGTGAACTGCTTCTTCTCATCCTCGAGGCGCTCAGTGTGCTGCTTCTTCCTCTGGCGAGAGTCGAGACTGTGGTCGCATGTTAGTGTGTGCAAGTCATACAAGGGGTTGGTTTACTCACGCTGCTTGCCGATTCCTCAAGAGACGTTTTTGTTGCTTGAGCTCCTTGATCTCCTGCTCGTCGGTGGACTGGGCGATGAGCTGGTCGATGTTACTGAGGTTGCGCTCGGCGGGGATGTCGAAGCGGGCGTTCTTCTTGCGGATGCCGTCACCTCTCCTCATGTCGTTGTGCGAGCGAATAGAGGGGCTTCCCGGGCGCATCTTCTTCGCCATGGACTCTGACTGACCGATCCAGCCCTTCTGCGGTGAGGTGGGGATAGACTGGTTGCCCGAGCCGATGGAGGCGAACATGTTGATCTGGCCGGTGGGGTTGGTGAAGGGCGTCTGGCCCTGGACGGTAGGTCTTTGGAACAGAGCGCTGTTGTCGTATTCCGCGGGCATGCCGTCGAACTGTTGCAGAGGAGTGCAAGAGCCGGAGGTGTTGCTCAAGGACCAGGCGTTGCCTTGGGGGCCAAAGGGAGAGGGCTGGGCGTGGTCGAGGCGCATGAACGGGTTGTTGCTGTGCTGCTCCATGTGGAAGGGGTTGTTGGACGGCACCGACTGCATCTCGACTGACTGCCAGTCTTCCGTCTTTGGGGAGAAGAGAGAGCCGCCGACGGCGAAAGATTCCCTTCGGCTGTCGGCCATGGGGGGCGACATTTCCAGGCCCGAGTCGAGCGCGCTGTGATCCAAGATGTTCTCGTCCAGGATGCTGTGGTCCTCCTCCTCGTAGTACTTTTGCGCTTGACTTGTGTCGACAGTCAAGGGATTCGGTCTGAAGTAGTTCGGCATCTGGTAGGTTGAGACCATTTCTGGTGAATGTGATGAGGCAGTCTAGAGATGACTGCGATGTGCTTCTATGCGAGCAAAATGATGCCTATTTGAATTTTTTTTCTTCTCGGAAAAAAATCTTGTAGATAATTGTGTTAGTCGTGGGCTGGCAGGCGGCGGTGAGAATGATCATCCAGGGTTTATTTTTGGGTTGAGTGAGATGTGGGGACGGTGCTGCGGATTCTCAGAGGGACTCGCAGGTGAGGGGAATGCACTCAGGCTGTGTGCAGAAGGATTATGATGGGTGCAAAGAGGATGCATGCGCAAAAAACGCTGGAGAAAAATAGCGAGAAGCGGGCTTTTGTGAAGCAAGGTCGCCGTACCAGAGAGAAGCGCAAATGAGGTGAGGCAGGGAAGAGGGCCAGAAAAAAAGCAAAGAGGTGGTGGGAGCGGACGAGCGGCCGGAGTGAGTGAGTGAGTGATAAGAGAGGTTGGTGGGGATCAGGAAGTCGAGCGGGTGGGAGGGAGGCCGGAAAGTTTTAAGGCAGTGCGTTGCAGCAGAGCGCAACAAGAAGGATAAGGCAGGCCGGTAGGTAAGGTAGTCTCTGAGGGAACTTGAGGAAACAGAAACACACTCACAGGCTTGGTATCGTTTCTTCGTTCAAGTCGTACGGTGCTGCGATGCACTCCAGATCTTGTGGCAAGTTGAAGAGCAGGTCAGTCAGACACAGGGCGGGGAAAGCCTCAGTATGTATGGTGCGTGTGTGAGTGTGCGTGCGTGCGTGCGAGTGTGTTGTGTGCGAGAGAGTTGCTTCAGGCCGCCGATATGTGAGGCAGGTCGAGAGAAGGATGGACGATGGAACAATAATAAACAATTGTGTGTGAGTTGCAACAACGGGGGAATCGTCGAAAGATGGGGTGTCGGGAATATGTATATGTATGTACGTATGTACGGTTGTGTGAGTGTGTGGTGTGGGATGGATCTCGTTCTCTTCTTGGACTTGGGTCTTGGTGGCAGACAAGGTAGAGCCTGAGGAGGACGGCCGATGGTTTTGTACTTTTGGATGGAAAGGCGGCACTTCTGCGCGAGAACGGGGAAGAGGTACTTGGTCAGAAACGGTGCCCGGGTTGAGGTACTTTGCTTGGCTTCCAGAAGAATACGGTGGGCATGGATGGGGAGGGGAGGGGAGGGAAGAGCGTATGGGAGCAGCAGAGTTGCGGATGGTGCAGGTCAGGCTTGGTCCGGGTCCCAATCCCAGAGCAAGGATGCAGAGACTCAAGAGACAGAGAGAAAGCAGTGGGGAAAGACAAGAGGGACGAACGCGCGACCTAAGCCGGGATGGGGAATCGACGAGATGGAGGAGAGCTCTTTACGGCAGAGCAGCAGCAGCAGTAGCGGGCAGCAGAACGGAGAGCCATACGGCGGGTGGGATGGGATGGGATGCGCGGTGCGTGGGTGGGTTGGTCTGGTCTGGTCACTCACTCGTTTGTGGAGGGTGGCCGACAAACGACGGGGGTGGGTGTCTAGTGAGAACGTGCCGAGGAGGAGCCCAGTCAGCAAGACTTTGAGAGAGAGAGAGAAGAGACTCAAGAGACCAGAAACCGTATCTGCAGTATGTAGGAACAGAGGCTGCTGGTCAGACAAGAGAGAGATCATGATGCCAAGGAGCCGGAACTTCCTTCGATTCCCTGCTTCCCTGGATACCGGGTCCGTCATGATGCCTCTGCTACATGGAAATTGTCTTGCCCATGTGTGGCCTTCATCCCTCGTGAGACCGCGGGATGTCTCCGGAAATCTTGCCAGTATCTTGTCATGATGGTTTGATCCAAGCATGGCGAGAACGAGAGCTTGGGATTGCGGCAGGCTGGCGGGCTGACTACCTACAGACAAGCATGGACGGACGGCCGACGCAATACGGTTGCAAAGTATTCCTTGGAACAAGACACGGACAAGACAAGGGGAGGATTTGAGCAGGGGTTGTGTTTGGCTTTAGACCGCCTCGAACTCTCCTCACGGACTCTATCAACTCGATAGACTGTTGCCGCCGTCTTCTCTTGTTTTCTTCTTGGTACCCAAGGAGAGAGAAAGAGAGAATGAGAGAGGCCATGGGTAAAGGTATCGTTCGGCGGGCTAAACTAGGGCAAGGTGTATGAGGCCCCAGAAAGAGGCTTACTTAGTAGGAACGAGCTCTTTGGAGGGTTGTTGCAATCCCATCATCATGGCCGTATGGGAATAGAAACGGCAGCCGGGGCCTGACAGGGCAGGGTAAGGCCAGGCGAGACGGCAAGAAAGATACTTGGGGGGGACCATGGGACGGATGGCGGGATGGCATACGACGGGATGGGATGGGATGGGATGGGACGGCGGCTTGTGTACTTGCTGCAGTACTTAGCAGAGGAAGTAGCATTATGGGTAGACAGAGCCAAAGCGAAACCCAACCCCACGCCCAGCCGATGTGCTCCGACTGGATTCTCTGTGCGCTCTCTCGGTCTTGTGGCCCTCAGTTGGGGGGGAGCCTTGGCCGGGTATGCGTGTGTCAGTCAAGGGCCGCTGGGGGACGACAGATTCCGGCCGACGAATGAGGTCAGCGAGGAGGAGGATGACAAGAGATTCTGGGTTCTGGGCCTTTGGGTCCAGGCCGCGATGCGCCGGGTCTAGCTGGACGGGGATCTTGCCGGAAGACACTTTGAGCGACGGGCGGGTCAGGCAAGGGAGGTTGAAGGCCGTGAATGGAGATGGGGAAGACGGCTCGGCCGTCAACCGGGACGGCCAATAGCGGGAAATAAAAAATAGAATTTTTCAATGACTTGATTCTTTGCGCGCAAAAGGAAAAAAAAACCCAGAAAATGAAGGAGACGGAAGGGGGAAACACCAGCCAACCAGCCAGCCAGCCAGCCAGCAGCTCGGCGCAAATGGGAATGGCGGTCACGGTCACAGACGGTAGGGGTTGGGCGCTGCTTGGGCCACCGTCTGTTCGGCGAATGCGTGCGCAGAGGTTGGATCGAGGCAGAACGGATGGGCAAATGGTGAAGGAATTGGCCACCGTTATTCTGCACCGCATGTTTACCTAGTCACTCACAGTGCAACACCGTTGGAGACGTAAGGTGCTGCAGTGGACGGTCTGGATGTTTGAACGGTGGACCAAGAATGACGTACGGCGCTAGGAAGGCAAGTACTACCTATGTAAGGCGGCGGGAGGTACCTGGGTAAGGTACCTGAGGGGCACCTACCTACCTTAGGGAAGGCAGGTAGGTGCCCCTCGGTGGGAAGGCGAAGCCGTTGTGATGACCTAAAACGGAAGGAAAGATGTAAAAATAAGAGGTGAGCTCTGAGTGGTGAGCTTCGAGTCCCTGGTGACCGAATCCACTGGATGAGAGACAACGGGGATTCGGAGAACCAGGCAGCTCCAGCAGGTTGGGCAGCGACGGCCGCTCTCTTCCGCGATAGGCCCGCCCGCACCACCACCCCGTTGATACCTAATCTTCTCCAGACTGAGGTGAGGTGCTGTGACATGAGCAGCCCCGGTGCAGCAGCCCTCCCCTCCTGCATCTCCCAGAGTCCCAGTTGCCAGGCCCTACCAAGTACCTACCTTACCTGAGCAAGCACCTGGTAAGCCACTGTTTCTCGTCCAGCAGCTCCTATTGCTCGGCCCTGAAATGGGGTGACCACCCCTCGCCAGGCTCTCACTACAGGGCGGACAAGGCACTGGCTCGGAGTCGAGTTAGTGCTCCAGCTTACCTACCTACCTTACTATGTGCTTCAGCTCGGATTGGTATTGGTAGTAGCATCGAACTTTCCTCACCAGGCACCTTATCTTGGTACCTAGGTACCTGAAGGTAAGGTAGGCAAGGCATGACCTGAGATGACATTGATTCTTCGCCATTCAGCTGTCATGCTGAGCATCCCAGTGTGATTGCAACCAGACAAAGCAACAGGCCAGGGCAAACAAGCAGAATACAGACACTTGCGCTATCAAAGCATGTCGTCCGTCTTCCCAATCATGGCAGGTCATGCCGTGTGCGTGCCTATGCCTGTGCCTGTGCCTCCTCACTTCGCGATGGCCGACGCAGAGAACCTTGAGGGTATCCGTCTCTACAGAGATAGAGCATGACGAGTCCCCATCCAGAGTGGTATCGTCACTTATTCCCTAGATCATCTGGCTAATAAGGTAGCCCGACATGCCAAAATCCCACACGGCGACAATGCAACCACCAACCAACCGATCCGATCGATCACCTCAACAGACTTGGCTGGTGTCCGTAAATCTCTGCAATGTCTGCAGTCCCAAAGCCCCGTTTTCCTTCTCGAAAAACGAAAAGCACAAAGCGCAATTGGCCAACCTCGTCTGTTGTAGGTTGGGATGATGCCCGTACCCTCAGACGACTTCTCAGCCACATCCCTGGAGGGAAACAGCCACCCTTCGCCTAATTCTCGGGCGCCTTGACCCGATGGGCAAAGTCAATTCCAACATCGAGAAACATGCGAAGGAGAGGGGCTGCTGCCGCGCATGAGGGTACTCCATCCACGCAGTGCGACGACGACAACGACGAAGAAAAAAAGTCGGTGGCTGGGAAACAACATCCGGAAACCTTTTCAGCGGCGCCGGTGATGCCCAAGCCGGAGTGTCAACACCAAACCAGCCACTCAGCCTTGAGAGACGCGTGAGCCCCAGCTCCACTGTGCTTCATGGCCGCATACTGCGCGGCCCATCGTCAGCTGTGAAGACCCTCCCTCTCCCTCCTCTGCTTTGTCGGTGTGCCATGCGCCATGGTGCTTGTTTGGGCCTCTCTCGTCGCTTTCTGTCCGTCTCCGTTGGTATGGGCTGAGGGGCAACTGAGAGGCCTCGATGTACCTCATCGGCCCAGGATAGCGGGCGGGGTACATCGCCTGCTTGTGATCTCTTCTTCGCATGCCCCTCGGGATCGAGTCTCGAGATGTCGTGGTCTGCTGCCGCAGGGCCCGTGGTCGATTCATGGCAACGCGTCTCGCGTCCTGGAGCGCGCCAGACGATCCGGCCAAGCCCGCAACCGCTGCAGGATTCGCGACGTCACGAATGTTCATCGGAGACGTGATTCATGCGCGACTCCACCGAGGGGCCCGACCAACGCTCTCTGCGCATTCTGTGAGGTCCAAGGAGAGAAGATGCCCTGGCGATGCTGCAGCATCGCCCCCAAGCTGCCTTAGGGCCTGAGGTTAGTTGCTCTTTCCTGCGCAGTAGCTTTGCAGTGCAGTGCAGACTGCAGAGTAGCGTAGGTATCTGGGCCCAACCCAGCAAGCATGGAAAGCACCTCAGGCCGGTGGATCTGGAGACCGCACTTACCTTAGCATACCTTACCTTACAGATACGGTCCTCCCCGCCGTCTCCTCACCTTCTGGAAAAACTTGGCCGCCGCGAAAGCCGGAAGGTGGAAGGAAGGATGGAAGGTAGAAGCCGCCCGTGCACGGTGCCGCCCTTCAATGGCGCCGTCTGAAAAGCGGGGCGCCCATAAAACGACCCGTTAATGGGCCGCCGCCGTCCCCGTCATTAGCCAATCGTCCAAGTGAGGCGAGCGAATTCTGCTACCGCACCAGAGTCGCGACCTCTGACATTCATGGATTCTGCCCACGACCGTACCTGACAGTCGACTAGTATCGACCTTCGAACCGCCCTTAGCCGCATCAATCTAGCTAATCCTCCATCCATCGCCGAATCTTCCAGTGAGAATCTCACGCACTCACTCTCTGCCTCGTCGCCCTTGTCGCCCTTGTCGCCAAGGTACTTCACCACCTCAACACGACGACGCTCCATCCGAGGTACCTTACTCGACTTGTTGGCTCCCGCATGGCCGATGGCCTCGGCCTTCGTTCGTGACAATCGCGCCTGGAGAGCTGTGTGTACACAGCTGCCAACCTACTGCGTCGGCTTTCGCATCCAATACGTCGATTCTCACCGTTGTCTCCCGCGCGTTCCTGGCGACAGAGCCCAACCTGTTGGCTAGACCAGACTACCGGCCCACGACCCCTAATCTGAATGATTTGATATCTGAGCTACAGCTTCAGACCGCTAGAAATCGTCATTATCATTGGGAGACGCCGCGTGCGACGCATCTCGACTGCGCAGTCTTCCCCTCAATCGAGCCCAACGCCCGCATTCGGCCTGTCACGTTGGCTCGGATTATCCATACGGAATTCTCCCCGCCCTCTTCACCACTGATCTCGTTGCCTCATCGTGCTTTCTCCTGCGCCTTGCATGAACGAGGGGCATCATCATTGCGTTTCCGGGCCTCTAACACGGCCGCTCTTTCATTTTTCCTCGCCTTGCCTTGTTCCGCCTGCCAAGTCCACCGTCTGGAGAGGCGCGGCTGACCTCAACCTCGCGCCCAAACGTACGTCGTTGCCCAACGACACACGGCTCCATCGAGATCCGGTTGGTAATCAGCCTCGGATGACTCCTTCTGCTTTCCAACTCTTTCGTTATTTCCTTCTTTCCATATACCCTGAGGTACTTCGGGAACGGAGAAATAATCCATCGACTGACTCAAAGCCACATTCATGGAATCATGCCCGTCGCTCCATCGGCAGTTGGAATAGGCTTGGTGTTGCCGCGCAAGTTCGGTTCCTAGGGTTAGGTCGCTCAGCCCTCGCGATGCCCAGGAACTAGCTGGTTTGGAGCAAGAACAAAAGTTCGCACAGTCCGGCCGTTCAGCAAACACTGCTTCTCAAGTCGTTCTCCCGAGAAAACTATCCAATTTCCAACAAGGTCAATGGTTGATGGTGAGAAGAAATATCTCGTTAAGCCACTATTGAGATGGCCTCCCGACAGGGCTGACCCCAGCGGGGCATCTGAACATCACACCACCCCTGTTCCCTGGATATTCGGTTTAGATCCAAGACTGTCTCTTCCGAATTAGCAACCCGGTGAGGATCCCCGGTCTCACATCATCTCACGAGTGAAGGATTCCCAGCTCAGGTTTACGGCCGATGTTTGCGAAATACCAATATGTCGGAGTCAGAGAGCAAAACCTCCCTACGCTGCCTCGTTGACGATCGAGGAGGCTGGACCGATTGATCACCATGTCAAGTTTCTTTCTTGACTCGATGGAAATGACGGCCGTTCCAACTTCCCGTCCGTTTTGTCGGTGAGCCCCCCACCGGCAGCTTAAGCTTCTCATCCCCGGGATCCACTCCGGAGCTGCTCTCAGACATTTTTTCCCAGCTTTGAAGTCGGAGATTGAACTTCAAGCGATGGATCTGGGACCCCCCGTCGCGTGCTCATGATGCGATGCCGCGATCCACCGCCTCCGTTTCACTCTTCCGACGTCATCCAGAGTCCTGGGTCCGTCTGGGCCTCTTCCCCCTCATTCATCCCTCATTCATCAGCCTCCCTGTCAAAGGAGAAGCACAACCGATGCGCGCACGGCGTCGCCTTCTCCTTGGAGGCTTGCGAAAGCTGGACAGGGCTGGACAGAGCTGTATCCCCGACATTGAACTGCTCGGAGCTTGGATCAAGTCGGTTCCAGATTCCATTCATGCACACGCCCAGGGTTCCCGCTCTGTTGCAAACAAGGTGACTGAGACTGGGCTCTCGGAACCTCTCCCCGTCCACAAAATTCTACGCCTCCATGGCGGTGAACGGACGCCGTGCATCACCCCAATCCACCTACGGCTATCATCCCGCCCGAATAGAAGTCTCAAGAGAAGGAGGGAAGAAAAAAAATACTTCACAGTCCCCAGAGCAATGACTCCTTCGACGTGAAAACTCTGCTGCCTTCTGGGCGTCGGTGCCAGTCAGTGCGCGCGTCCTATCAGTCAAGGAGGATATCACGAAGGGAGTGGAAGCGTGGGTACCCGCAAAAAGGATCTTGTCAGCCCGTCACTCGTCACTTCTCAGCATGCCTCTCCACAACACGCGAGCGGAAACTTTACGGCGCATCGCAGAAAACCCGCCTGCCTACGCATGCGTTATCGACGGCCCCCAAATGGGCCTTTGGCAGATCAAGATCCTGTAGCACGACAATCCGACAACCGTTGACACCTCGGCTCATGTGCATTTGCCACGGCGCAGATGCAGGACGCGGTTGGGGCGCGTTGCAGAAGTCGGCCAACATCATCACCGCTCATCGCGTCCCCGTCGAACAATTCTGTTGCGAGCATCGACAGATTCTCAGGTGCCCAAGGTGCTCGTCGAGCTTCGTCAATTGTCGTCGTATCCTTGCAATATAGTACAGGGAGCTGGGTTCTGGATTAGGGCAAACCTACAAAGCGCAGTGCTCTCATCGCCCATCAACAGCCAACCCGGCCAAACAACCTTTTTACCAGCCACTTCCATCGTCTTCCCTTTCGTCGCCCTGGTGGACGACGGCTTCTCTGGATGTTGGAAAGTTGACTCATCGTACCCTGCCCAAAGGGTTGGGCATGGTTGCTTCTTCGTCTCCACTCTTTTCCCATCCTGTCGTGCCTGGCAGACGCCTCACAGCTCGATCCCAGGTTGGCGGTGAAGGATACCTACACGGGCTGGCTCAGGGATTTCCTCCTTTCCCTTCCCCCTCCTGTCCCGCGTTTCCGAATCCGGACCCCTTGCACTGCACCTTGCCCGCCAACCCGCCCTGGGGAGGACTTCGAACGTCGTTGGTGGCTCAAGTTAAAAACAGAATTGGGCCAGCTGCGGACCACTCGTCTGTACGTTTGACGGATATTCTGAAACGGAGCTTGTGTCTTGTTGCATACGCAAGCACCACCGCCGCCGCACTGCACCGCCGCGGGCACTAGAGCTATCCGGAATACCCTGATGATCAATTTTTTTCCCTTTCATCGCTGGGCCTGCAGAGCGAGATGCAACGGGATGCGCATCTCCACTAGTCATACGACTGAGACTTCTCGACGTCACGGGCGCCACGACGCGGGAGGGAGAGAGAGGGAAGGGTACGGTATCGCTCGGGTAAGGCGGTCGACGGATTCTAAAATTAAGAAAGCAAAAGTTGCCCATACGGGCGGCTTTTTTTTTTCGATAGCTCTCTTTCCCGGCTTCTTGGCTCCGAACGCCGCCGCGATCGTGGTTGTGGGTTTTAGTCATGTTCCCTTCACCGTAACAACTGGCATCGCGGGGAACGATAGAAGGTGATGGTGATGTTCGGAAATTGCAGGACGAAATGTACGTCCAGCTGTCATGAATTACTGCCTGCAAATGTGGTATCACATTTTGGGCTGGAAAAAAGGACCAATGTTGATTCCAAATGCTGGTTTGGGTTTGATGGCCGGGCTAGCCGCGATATTCGCCAGCCCGCGGACCAAGTCTCTCTCCCATTCTCTTTTTCAAACAATCAAACAATGGCTCCCACTATGGAACAGCCTTCTTCACAATTTCCCGTTCTCAAGTATAGGAAGGATGATTGAGCGGGATGGGGAAAGTTGGAAGCAAAACCCAGCAAGGGCCAACATCGGATCGGCGCGCGCGTGTGTCTCTGCGCGGGCCATGTTTCGTGATGATTGAACTACCTTTTTCTTTTCTGCGTTGACTGAGGGGAGGGAAGGCTGGGCGAACCACTTCGGTCCGGTTCGTCGGAGACGGCGGGCATTGCGTGCTTTCTGTCAGTGTATCATGATATCCCGCGGTGATGCTTGTCGAGCGGAGGGCCGTTTTGTCTGCCCATTGCTCCCTGTCAGAAACCGTCCGAGTTCTCAGTGATGGACTGCTCAGGATCGCCGGTGCCGTCTGACTGTGAATTCCTTCTTGGCTATGGTGATCTTGGATTTGCAATGTCTGATGCCGTCTCGGACTAGAGATATACGATGTTTGATCCAGGAGAGATGTGCCCATGGTACGATGCGGATGATATCTGATGCTTCTTCGCTTTGACATCTACCGCCGTTGTCTTTCCTTCGGCATCTAAGCACGGAGGGATTTCCCGCGGGCGGTTTTTCCAGTCGGTCCCGCTTGCCGTGAACTACGTCGTGTTTATCGTAGGCATCCATGGCTAGGAGGGGATATCGTTTTCGCCAAAGTTCGGATGCAGCGCTCCTCTCACGGGTACCCCTCAATGGCAGAGTTTTGGTGTGACGGGATATATAAGGTTTTCGGAATTCAGGTAGACAGAGGAGTTTCGAGAGTGATGATGTTTTTCTTCGTGTATGGTTTCTCTTCGACAGTTCAGTTGAGATGGCTATCATACGGAGACTAAGAGGAGGAGGAGAGGTGTGTAACTCTCTGTGGGATTATGGTTCCTAGAATCAGGCGTTTGACAGATTATCGTAACATTGTCTTTGGTAAATACTTTGACACTTTTGAAAATATATTCTGGAATCGATTCCCATATTGGGTGTGATGTTGTCTGTAGCTGTAGTTGCGGTGTGGGTGTCGGATGAGTCATAGCTCGACGAATACGGCTGAGAGACGGGCGACTTATCACCACAAGGTAATTATTACAGCTGAGATAGGATGTAATCATTGTAGAGAGCGCTTCTATGAGGAATAAATGTCGTATGAGTTAAAATCATAAAATGAAGGATGTAGCACAGTTGAGGTACGACGACTGAGGCTCTGCTGCTTGCAGCATACCGAACATGACCGCAACTGGACCTTCGCGCCCTCATTCCCATCTTTAACCCCCGTCTGAGTTTTTCCTAAACAAAATAAACCGCTGATAATGTGAACTAATGGCCTAGGGCCGTCTTATGGTCGGTGCAAAGTATGTTCGTAGCGGTTGCCGGAATTTGAAGCCCGTCGTGGGACACCTGGCTGCCTTTAGCCGTTCTCCACGATGTAATCTAGAACACTGACCCTCCAGTTCCGAATACTCGGCACATTCACCAAAAACTACAATATGAACGCTCAGTTGATTGAACCTTCGACGATGTTTCCCTCGCAACCCAGCCGGTATGTTGATTCCGAGCTTGAGTTTTCGATACCCCAGAATCGTCCGTTCTCTGGGAAGCCTCGAGATATATGCGCGCTCCGAGCGTTCGGCATCTGTCAAACTTTCCATGACATGAACGGGACCCTCGGAAGTACGATGTCCTGACTCAGACGAGAACGGACCTTTCCCCAACGACAGGTCATGGCCCTCGTCCGTCCGTATCTCGCTAGATATTTCGGATCGTCCATGGAGGGATAAGGGGCAAAAGGGCCTCGTCAGCACATGGACCTCACTTGATGATATACACAAAGTAAGGTGAGAATAAGATAGACTTCTTTCCGACAGGTCATCGCGTGTGTCTCTTTTTCCCCGCGTGGTGCGAAAGTTTGCCACCCTCCCTTACTCTGGTCTCTTCGATTCCGATCCTTTGAGATATCGATATCGATTTCGATAGCTCACGGCTGTATACGCAGTTAGAGTATCGGAAATAGACTTTGGAGAAAGTGGCCTTTCTTAGAGTGCGCCTGTATCTCATACCATCCCTGATGAACTCCGTTGCCGTCCGTGTAGTCCCTAAAATGGCGGCTCCGTCTTACATCAGCCCAGTTCCCCCCAGTTCACCAGAACCTCCGGTCCGCGCTGGAGCAGAGACTTTGAGTCCCTTCAGATTGCATGGGTTATCAACTTTGCGGTAAGAGCCGGCCAAGATGTAATTGATGTGGAAAACAGAGTCATACGACATCAACCTTTCTCGCGGCGACCAGCCCGGGATCCCAATCGACCCGGTGAAGTAAAACTTCCCCATCAGATATCTAGTATCTCAGATCTCTCCCCGCTCCTCATTTCAAGCATCCCTGAAAGTCAATGTCACGCGTGTCCCCCCCAGGGCGACGTTCTAGAACGGGGGCAATATATTGAAATCAAACAAGTAAGCAACCAAAAAAGCTAGACGTCGCGAACGACCGAGGGGAAAAAAGAGCCCGGACGCGCATATGTCGATATCAAAACCTCGCGCGCAAACCGTCCCAAAGATGACAGAATCCTGAAGGTCGCTTACACACGACGGGCGAACGGACGTTGGATCCGACCACGTGCAATTTGGCCACAAGACTTGTGATTGACCGTTAAGTAAACGGCGGGAGAAAAACGTTTTGCCCCCCGGCAGGATGAGCCTCGCCACGCGAGAGAAAGAAAGTCGTACCCACGAAGCTGAGGACTTCTTCTCCAAATATCCCTTCGACGAAAGAGTGCCCGGACCAAGGCTTTGCGGGAGCTCACACCTGCATCCATCCTGCAGCTAATCGATTGGGGGAAAAGAGACGCACGGCACCTGTAGGCTAACGCTGCAGCACGCAAGCAATACTTGACCCCTCACTTGTGGCTGGTCTACGCAGCTTAGATACAGTCTCGGATCACAGGATGAGGACGCAGAATGAGGGGACGGGTGGATGACGGAAAGGAGGGGAGGGAAGAGGGGAGGAGAGCGATCTGTCGGCGGAAGAGAAAACTCTCGCGATAGCATCATTCCCATCCTTCTAGAACACTCAAGCCCTCTGCCTCTCCAAGAAACAAACTTTCCAAATCATTGAGACAATCCGATATATCGTAGAAAACCCCAACCTCCAATTCGGCCTTCCCAAACAAAACACCCCCGGAGCTCTCTCCCCATCTCGCAAAATGTCAAACTTCCCCAAGCTAATCCCAGCCTTCACCGTCCAGGTAAGACCTGAACCCCCGGGCCAAACTCAATTCCAATCCGGCCCATCGCGCTGACAATAAACCCAAACACACACACAGATTCACCTCGGCACCCCCTCCCCAATCGGCACCCTCGCCCACGGGCCCTCCCAGCTCCACGCCCCCTTCCTCCCGGACTCGGGCGCCCTCGTCTCCGAGCCGGGCTACCCGCTCCAGCTCGACGCCGTCTTCATCCACGGCTCCGACTTCCTCCGCTTCGACCCGGACGGCGGCCACGCGCGCCTCGAGGTCGCGAGCGCGCTGCGCGACAGGGCCACCGGCGCCGTCATCCGCTTCGACTACACGGGCACGATCGACATCTCGGGACCCGCCGGGAGGGTGTTGAAGGATCTTCCGGGGGCCGGGACGACGGATTTCGGGGATGCTTGTGGGTTTGCTACTGCTGCTGTCTTCGAGCGGCGTGTACACGGGTTGAACTAATCTGGGTCACGCAGTCACTTCCGCCAAGTTTGAATCCGGGCACGAGGCGTTGAGGGAGTTGCAGAACAAGATCTACGTCGGGTCTGGACGGTTCGTCCTCGAGGAGGGCAAGCCGGTTGTGGTGGAGTATAAGATCAGCGAGGTCGTTGCCTGAGCATCTACAAGAGACATCACATGGCGCCAATGTCACAGGGCAAGATCTTGTCAACTTGTGTGTGTGTGTGGATTTGCCTGAGGGGGAAATCTTGCGTCTACGTTCTTGCTCAACCTCCCAAGAAAGCCTCTCCCTTCCTCCCTCCCTCCAAAAAAAAAGAACCATGTCATGCGAGGCGAAAACACCGTCCTCTCTCCTCCTGTGTTGCGTTTTCTGGGAACTCTTTGAGACTGTGAGTGTGACGACGTTGCCTGCCTCGCCGTGTAGCAAAATCCGAAACTCCCAACATACAGCCCTCTGCTGCAGCAAATGCAATGCGTGTTTGTGTAAAATGTGTTGTCTGTGTAGTCGTAGTAGTCCTGAACCTTGGTTCTACCCACTCTATGGGAATCAGGGGCTGGCGGCTAGCGCGCGTTGGAATCGAAAAAGGATGAAAATGGCCGACGAGGAGTCGACTGAGGCGACCAAAAGTGATGTGTACTCAGAATACTCAAAATCAGGCCGTCATGAATGCCGTTCCAACGTCAACGTTCCGTGGCCACTTATGCCCGTTCCGGTCGTTTCGTCCGCACATATTTAGGAAACGCCAGCCAGCTGCATCAGGCGCTCGCCGGCTCTGAGGTTGGCGTACTCGTAGGCCTTGGACTCGGCAGGGAAGGTGCCGTTGGCGGCCCACAGGTCGATCAGGGGCTGCATGGGCTCGAGCTCGTGGGGCTTCAGCATATCCAAGGCGGTGGCCGTAAGGATGAAGTGGCTGAAGCAACTGTTGAGGGACTTCTCCAGGTTCAGGTGGTAGAAAGGCTCGGTGAAATGGGCCCAGTAGAGGTGAGCGTAGACGCGGAACATCTGGCGAAAGATGGTCTGGCATACGTCGATGAAGTTCTGGGGGAAGCCGGAGCGCTTGCCGATCCAGTCGGGCTCACCCGGGTTGGTGAGCTGGGAGAGGGGCGTCGTTGTGATGCTGGGGTTGTGCGCGTAGGAGACGCCCGAGGGGTCGGTAGGGAAGATGTTGGTGTCGTCGATCTTGCCCGAGATCCATCTCTGCATAAGAGTCATGTATTCAGCGGCGGGAAGTTCAACGGGCTCTCTGCGGCTGTTGAGCCAGGTGAAGGAGTGGTTGCTATGATATGTCAGTAGGTGAGTGGCATTGAAATTTGCGTGCGACCTACGCTCCAGCAGACATTCTTGGGCACGTGGATGCGTTGCAGATGGTGGTTCCGTCCTCCTCCTTCTCGTGAAGGACACGGACGAAGTTCCAGAGGTTTCTGTAGTGCTCGACAACTATAATTTGGTAAGCATCAACTGAGCGAGAGAATGGTCGGAAATTTACGCACCCTGATGCGCGATCCACTCGCCCTGCTCGACCGTCTTCGGCCTTGCGCTGAGGGTCATGAAGTTGCCCTTGACAATGTGCTTGCCATAGTTAGAGTTGAGCCAGATCGGCATGGGCCGAGGCAGGTGGTATGAGCCGAGGATGTCGTCGCCGTTAGCCATGCCGCCCTGAGCATCCATACCAATAGTCTGGGCAAGAGAAGGAGAGTTGGGCAGAGGCGGGACACTGGGCGCCTTGACGGAAGCCTGGCTTTGCGGTGCCTGTGCGACGGTAGGTGATGAAGGCTGGCCAGCGGTGGAAGACGTGGGGGACTTGTTCTGTCCAGGAGGTTTAGCGGCGGCACCCCGGAAGCGGGCGTTGCTGTTTATCGATGCCAGGTTAGCGGGCGAAAGCTGAGAATCAGGATGAGCAACGCAAGGCATAGAAAAGAATCGAGCATGATGGTAACATCGACCACTAGGCCGATGACAAGGGGGTACCAAGGTCCAAGAGCCTGCTCCAGCCATGCTGAGAGGATCTGACTGAGACAAGGCATAACACGGAGCGGGGCTGTTGACAAGCTAGGGATGTCTGAGACCGTTGCTGACCGGGGCTGCCGGGTAAGGCCGATGCCAGAGCGGGGCCGAACGGTGCTGCGTTGAGGGAATTCGATGAATAGACAACCAGCCCTACAGATCGCGCAGTGACGTATCTTGAGAGCAGGCCAGGAGCTGCCTCAGCCTCGTCATTGAAACTCTAAAGGCGATGCTTTTTCGATTTCTTCGGTGCTGTTGATTGAAACTGGTGGTATCGCCAGGCTGAGGATATCGACGAGCGGGGTCGAGGTGTTTGTCTCCGCAGGACTAGAAAGGCGGTAAAGGTTTATGAAACGATTTTGACAAGGGCGGGTATTGGCGAAGAACGTCTAGGCTCGAAACCCATGGAAATATCTCAGTGTGTTGTCGAGGCCCGGCCCATTGGAAGCATAGGCAAAGCTAGCAAAGGGCAAGCAGCTGTCCTGTCGCGTTCCTCCTCCGAAGACCTGTCCGTAGGTCTGCTGACGGAGTTGTGGCATGACCCAACTTTGTACTGCGTAGTTCTAGTCCTGCGGTCGAGTATGCCCTCACTTGATGCCCAGAGCTATCCGTGACAATGGGTGTTGCCTCAATGGATGGCGATGTTCGTGTCGGCATGATGCTTTGGTTCCAAATACTTTCCAACATCCTTCCTGTCCTCCTCCACGTCGATATGAAGGATGCTCATGTCGGAGTGCAATAGTAGGAAGGAGCAGCCATTGCGTCCACATCATCCCAAAACACCAAACTTGACTCTTGGTAACACAAGTCCTCTGGCAGTGCAATATTGCATCTGAAGCATGGGAGCTATTCACCCCGCATGAACAGAACAAGGGACAGATTGCCTTTTGTTCCAATGACGTACTGACGTGCGGCAGCAACCACAAGCCAACCGATGAACAGCACACATGACAGCAACAATCAGACGAGTTCGCCATGGTGATAGCCCGTCTGTCTGTCCTCAAGTGAAGAAGATGCACCCCATGTCTCGGGGTCGGGCCGGTTGCATGTACCAAGTAACGGCTGCGGGCTGCGGCACTAGCCGAGGAACCAACTTCACAGCTGTCTGCTGTGCAGCCGCCATGACACCCTCCAGTCCCGTTCCCTGGCAGCCCAATATTGGAGAGAGATAATGAGAAAAGCAGGCAGGGATGGGGGGAGCAGACAAGGAAGAGCAAAAAGCAAAAGCAAAAAGCAAAGGACAAACGAAAAGATCAAGGTAACTCACATTCCTGAGAAGAGGTTCGACATGGCAGGAGAGACGTCCCGCGGTGAGGGGGAGGCGGAGGGGGGGTTATATGGCTGGGTCGACCGGCACACCTCCTGGGAGGGTTGTACTCTGTAGGGGCTGGGGAAATAGGTTCTCAGGGTTGATGATTCAAAATTCAGACCGTTTGACAATGGAAAAGTGGTCGGATATCAAGCAAGGAGAGAGGGTTAAGCTGAAAAGGGGCGGTTGAAGGTGAGCTTCTTCGGACTACGTTCGCTCCTGCATCCAAACAGGAGTAGCAGCATGAGGGACGCTAGACTTGAAATGTTACATTAAGCGAGCGCACGGGCCGTCTCCTCCACAGCCTTGGGTCTCCATGCTGCTTGACTCTGTCGCCATTGGACTGCCGCTAGGCGGAAATAAGGGTCCTCTTCAGCCTCGTGTGGCGTCTGGGAGGTTGGGGCGAACAGACGGTGTAGCTTTTGATCATCTAAAAGCTCCTCTAAAGTCAGGGGAAGTCGCCCAGATCATCTGCAATTACAAATTGCCTCCACTGGCGCCAAGTACCCTCTGCTGCCACGGCCGTATCCTGTTGGCATAAAACTGCCAAAGCATAAACCTGCCAGACCGGGACTCGGTGCCGAGACGGGGATCTCCCATCAAATCGGTTGTACTTGCCTCCGGCATCCGGAGTAGGTGTCCTAAGGTCGGGGCGTGGCGGTGCTCCCGCTCCAGCCTCACTCACATTCACCACACCCACTGGCACTTGCAGTCACTGAGAAGCTCAATTGAGTGGGTCAGATTTTTGAGCAGGGATCCCGCAAGCCTCGCCGTAGCGTCTGCTTGCAGCAAAGGAGCTACACGTCCATTCGCGGCAACGTCCATTTTTGCCATCACCCTCACATTCATAGACATCCGAGTCGAAATCACCCTTCAATATGTCTGACTCTGAGGAATTGGTCGAGCTCCCCGAGGAGGAGGAGGAGGACCTCTTTGGCGACGAGGCGGCCGACGAGCTCCCCGAGGACCGCAGTCGCGCTGGCAGCGAACGCGCCGCATCGGATGGACTCGCGGCAGACGAGGATGAGGAGAGATACGATGCAGGCCCGACATCAACGGATTATGAGACGAAAGTTATCGAGGCTGTTGAGATGCAGCGCCATCGCATTCCCAAGGCGAAGGAGCAGAGAGTGAGTTTACGCGACGATCCTAGTCTTTGCGACATGCGCTTACCCCGTCTAGCTTGGATCTCTTCGCGTTCCCAAGTTCTTCAGATTTATCCCCACGATCTACGACCCTGACACCTTCGAGCCCACCGAGGAGGATATCGAGAACGCCAAGGCCGACACGCCGAAGCACGACGTTCGCGTGCGCAGACACGGCAACAAGCTGCAGAGCAACGCCATGCTTCACAGATGGAGCGATGGCTCGGTGACCATCACCGTCGGCGACGAGCACTTGGAGGTCTCTACGAAAGCCCTGGCACCGGGCCCCGACCAGCCGTACTCGGACCTCCAGGACGGTCACTACTACGCGGCTGCGGCTGAGTACTCTAGCAACTTCCTCATGTTCGTTGGCCACGTCACAGACCAGTTCATAGTACGTCCTGGAAAGGAGGTTCAGGACGACGCACTTGCTGCCCTCGCCGAGCGCATGGCCACAGTATCACAGAAACCCCAGGAGAAGGACATGATCATCAACACCATTCAGGACCCCGAGCTCAGAAAACGACAGGCAGAGCAGGCAGAGAAGGAGCGTATGAAGGCGCAACGTCGTCGCGAGACGGCGGCTGCCAAGTTGACGGACTCCAGCAGGGGTTACGGTCGCGGCGGCGGTCTTTCCATTGGAGACCTGGAAGGACGCCGTGGTGCCGGCCGCAAGAGGCCTGGCGCACCGAAGCAGAAGAGGAGACGCCCTGAATACGACTCCGATGATGACCTTCCCTCGGGCGCGCGCAGGCAGGACGACTACGACATGGAGGACGACTTCATCGTTGGCAGCGACGACGAAATCAGCGAGGGTCCGGATGACGATAACGAGGAAATCCTGGACGACGACGATGAGGACGAGAGGCCGCGATCCAAGAAGCGACAGAAGATGTCTGACGACGAAGATGCCGATGGCGACGAGGACGATATGATGGAGCCGAGCGGCAGAGGCAGACGTCGTCACGTCGTGGACGATGATGATTCGGAGTAAAGGGGTTCCAACTGGACGGCCACATCACCACAAGAAAATGGGTAATTTGCCGTTTGTATAATATCAGAAATTTCTTACACGCATGGGGCGAGACGGACGGCCCATAGACACCAAAAACAACATGCACGATATCCATACGTTCTGTCCCCCGTGCATTGCCAACCTCAAGTGCCGTGAGGTCTAAATGATGAGCTCACCAGCCGCTGTTTGGAGAGGTACACCCTACTAAATACGGCTAGACATGGTTCTGGCGTCACCAACGGTGGAACACGTGCTGCAATGGGCGAAGTTCTTTGTCATGGATGGCCATAGGCCGTTATCGGTGCGATTGACTTTGTTGGGGGCTCACCAGCATTGGCACCCTAGAATGGTGGCTCGCAGCGACTCAGTCCAACACATGACGAGAGTTTCGTGGGACGGAACGGCGGATAAGGCGTTGCTGTGGAATAGTGTGATGGAATGGTCTCGTAGGCGGCTGCCCAGAATGAACTTGAGGAAAATCATCGATGGAAAGGCACTGTCACATGTCGACAGCTAGCGCCAAGTCATACCAGTGAAGACAGTGGTTGACTACGTACCTTACTGGGCGGGCAGTTGGCAGCAATGGTGGGCATGCAGCAAGTTGGATGGATGGCATTGGATGGGACGGCACAACCAAGCACCACATCCAAGCACAGCACACAGCTGAGTGAGCTGCTGCCCTCCGGCCCCCAACCCTCCAGCTCGGGATGCTACACGACCTGACGCTGTGTGTAGAGGTGGTTGTGTGGGGTTGGGGGTCTCGTGGTCTGCTGCAAAGAAGCAATGGGCAAGAGCACCTGATGCGATCCGCTACAGTCCGCCCCCCGGGCAATCCAATGCGCTCCAATGGAGCCTGACGTCTGCTTCCCCAGAGTCTCCAGACCACAGACATTGGCTGGGATGCGCACTGCGGATGCGGGAGCCACGGCAAACCCGGACTTTGCATGCGCTTGCTGCTGCTGCCCTTGTCTATTTCCTTCGTACCTGGAGTTACCTACCTTACGGTTCCAGTGTTCCTTCGATTTTTTTGAGCCGAGCCAAACCACTCTTACACGCCACGGACTGGACAGATAGACAGGTAGCTGGCGAGGAAGGTCAAGGTAGATAGGCTAGCACCTGGCGAATGACCCAAGGTACCTGGCCTGAGCTGACCTGGTCTGACTTGCCTGACCTGACTCTCTTTTTGTTTCCAGCCTTGGGAAGAAACCAGGGAGAAAAGAGCAAAAAAATAAAAAAGAACACACGGGCTTCAAATAGCACCAGGGATCGTACAAGGCTCCCAGTGTCTCCAGTCCGTCTACCTACTTCATCTACCTAGCGCCCATCGTACGCCCGCTCGTTCGTCCTCCACGCTCCTTGATTACCTTTTAGTCTTTCTATTCCTATTTCAAGACTTCTCTGCAGTCGACCGTCCAAGACATTCTTGTTATCTTTATCTCTTCCCCTATCACGGTGCCCTTTTTCGCTCGACGAGTACTACCTACCATCCCACCTGTCTCTCCCGTTCAACACACCATTCTGACCCGACCTCGGTATTGGAATGCAATCACCCGCCTAGTCGAGACACGACGCTCGCCACGCTCCACCCGACCATTATGCCATAATGCCATGACCATCTCACATAACTTATCAGTATCCTCATTAGCATTGCTTTCCCCCGCCAGCTTGGGATCCTCCATGGTCTACACCGTCCGAGTCGCCGCCGTCGCGCAACCATGGGGGTAGTCGTCGCGCTCTGGCAAGTAGCCGTAGACGTCACGCAGTTCTGGAATAAGGTATGTGGGCACACTCAACAAATCTAGCTGACGCTGGTCGCTGCTCCTGCAGCAGCTGCTGCTTCTGCAACTGCCTGTCGGCTGAACGCCGAAACCTGGGACGAGCCGCGGCTGACCTTTGGTGCGTCGTTGCGCACATGCAGAAGCTCCGCGATTGGTACACCCGCAAGACCCCCATCGAACTATGGCTGGAGCTCCTCCGCCATGCCGAAGCATTCGAGGATTGGGAAGAGGCCGCCCTGCACCTCGACAACCTGCTTGGATTGGATTTATGGTAAGGAGCTGCAGCTTCCAGCTCTCGTGTCTCAGACGCACATGCTAAAGCTGTTCCGGCGCAACAGGAGAAATAACCCAACGTCAAAATACTACGATTACCGTCTGATCAACGAGCGTCTCAACTCTTTAATCACAGCCAGGGAGGATGGCAACCTTAATGCGCTGGTCAACCTCCTTCGCTCCGGCCTGGTGCGAAATTTGGGCAACATCACCTCGCCTACCCTGTATAATCGATCCTTCGCCGGCACCAAGTACCTGATCGAAGAATACATCACCCAAATCGCCGAGGCGGTCGAAGACATCACTCATTTGCCGACCACTCCGACCTCGGACGGCAATGGTGCTCCCGTCGGATTGACAAACCAGATGAAGTTGGATTTCATCCACGATACCAGACAAGCTTTTGGCAGGAGCACCCTCGTCCTGCAAGGCGGTGCGATATTCGGAGTTTGCCATCTTGGCGTTGTGAAGGCGCTGTTTCTTCGGGGTTTGTTGCCGCGCATTATTACTGGTACTGCTACTGGCGCCCTGATTGCGGCCCTGGTTGCGATTCACACTGAAGAGGAACTTCCCAATGTGCTCAAGGGAGAAGGCATCGACTTGTCTGCCTTTTCTGGAAAGGCGAAGTCTGAGAAAGGTCCGCAGAAGGAGCAGTCCTATGCGACGAGGTGGAACACTTTATTAAGACGCATTAGGAGGTTCTCTCGGGAGGGTTACTTCCTCGACGTCAAGGTTCTGGAGGAGTGTGTGCGAGCTAACGTCGGCGACTTGACGTTCGAGGAGGCGTATAACCGGAGCAAGAGAGTATTGAACATCACAGTCGCAACAGCTGGACAGGGCGGAGTGCCGACGCTGCTCAACTACCTGACAGCACCGAATGTGGTCAGTAGACATTGCTGCTCAAAGACCGAATCACTACTGACACTTCTGCAGCTTATATGGACCGCGGCGGTGGCATCCAATGCCTCCTCAGCTAGCCTGTATGGCCACAGAGAGACGACGGTGCTCTGTAAAGATGCACACGGAAACATTGTGCCATGGGCACCCGCAAACACAATCGACTTCCGACATTGGACCCACGTATCATATTCCGATCGAGAGTCGCCGCTTCTTCGAATTGCCGAACTATTCAATGTAAACCACTTCATTGTCAGCCAAGCCAGGCCTTACCTGATTCCATTTTTGCAAAGCGACATGCATGGTCCGTCGCTCATGGAGACGCGTAACAGTACGACCTCGATAACGGCCTTTATGGTCCGTATGGTTGGCCTAGAACTCAGACACCGCTTACGACAGCTCGATACACTGCACCTACTGCCCGCAGGTATCCGCCGCTTCCTCGTCGACGAGAGGGTGCCAGGAGCGTCCATGACGCTGGTGCCAGAGGTGACAGCCGGGGACTTTGTGCGCCTGCTCGAGACACCCACGAGAGAGACGCTAGACTATTGGATTTCGCGGGGCGAGCGAAGCGTTTGGCCCGCGGTCGCCGCGCTGCGTATTCGTTGCGCAGTAGAAAACGAATTAGACAGGTCATATCAGACTGTGCGAAGATTCAAGGCTGGCGGTCTAAGGAGGAAAGGTTCAACAGCGGCGGCAGCGGCAGCGGCAGCGGCAACGGTAGTAGGAGGGGCATCCACGTTGGAGAAGGATAGGAGATCAAGCAGCGTCGGAGCCGCATACTGATGGCGTCAAAGTGTGGAAGGATGCAAGCAGCCGGCATCCAGTCAAGCACACAGCAAGGGTGACACGCAGCCGACGTCTCGGATTCTGTGCTGGCGCGTGCGAAGGATGGCTGAGGCGCATCCTCACCTCATGGGGGCGGCGTTTGGGGGCGGTTCATGTACAGATACAACACATCGTGGCTGGCCGGGGGCACGGTGGATATGCATGGAACATTGCAAGAACGGCGCGGCGTTGGAGGCGTGGTCACAGGGGTGGACACCCGCAAGACATGTCAGCAGTCAGAAGAAACAAGATGTTCTCGAATACTGCCTCTTTTGGACGTTCTGTCAGTGAAGAGGCGATCAGGCTGAGGGACGGTGTGCTGCAGGAAGATGGATGTTCAGCTGCGTTGGGTCTACAGCCTCTCTCCCTTCCAGAAAGCTGCATGTAAGCGGCGGGAGGAACTATCCATAGTATGTATGTACGTTCGAAAAAGACGCGTCTCAAATGACGAGGCGGATGACCATCAAGAAAAGTGTAGGACCAACCATTGGCGTCAAACCAAACTTGGATACCGACCGGTGAAGGTAGGTGTGCTAGCCACCGTATTGTTGTTGATGTTTTGCTTCTAGAAGAATGCCTTGCCGCTAGAACACACCTTTGCCGCGCGCCCGCGCGCACATACACACAAGCCTTGATCTGCATGCTCAATTATCCCTCATAATCAACCAATCTACCTTTCTCTTGCACACCTTGGTAAGCCTCGTCAAGCGGCCGGGTTGCTCCCTCAGACTTCCCCGAGGACGAACCCTGCGTCGGGAAGGCTGGCTTCACACCACCTCAAGAGAGGCACGACCGATGAGTGATGTTGAGAGGACATAGAGGAAAGTCTGGGGGGAGCTTGGGGGCCCGCACAGATGCAAGGGGATCTGCGGCGCTAGAACACTTATCGAAGGCCACGGGATCGCTTCCATGGGACAGGGGACGGGGGGCTCAGTATCCTAGCCCGCTGCGAAGGATGGGTACTAAGACTGGCGCTGCTGCGTGAATACATCATTGCTCGTAATGTCTTGGCTGGTGCATGATGTTTTCGCAGTTTCGAAGAGGAAATGCCGGGGATGCAGTATTTCCCGCACAATGTGCGGTCACGAGAGGAGATGGTACGATGATGGATCTTGGAGATTGCGATGAGGGGCGGGCCTGGTTAGATTGCCTCGAGGCGATTCGCGACTTTGCGATATGTGATGCGTTGTTTTTTTCTTCGGAGGTGCATCGCCTGGAGCTTCTCCGGGGAAGAGTTCCGGGCTGGGCGAGATCATGTGTCTCGATTGCAATGCTCAGGGGTCTGAGCTGTTTTACGCCCTGGTTGGACCGTTGTTCGAGTTTCCTCGTTTGGAGGGTGACATGCGTCCATCCTCTTGTTTCCCTGGTTGACGCGATCTGAGACCTGCGTTCGGGATAATTAGGACGATAGTAGGACTATGGTTGTGCTTGGGACTCTGGGAGTCCTACTGGACGGTTGGGGAATATGGAGAAAATGCCCGCCCCGGGGAGCTCCCAATCCCGGTTCCTAGGACATTTTGTTGCGCCCGAGAATTGTGGTGCTCGGAGCGGCGTCCGTCAGTGCTTTCGGCGCAAGCCGGGCGATTGAGTGAATCAGATGACAGGAGAGCGGTGTCGAAGATCTTTCCCTTCGTTGCCAATGTGTCGAACCCGTGCTTCTTCTTCAGGCTATGGTGCTGCTCAAGGAAATCTGTACAATGATGCACCATTGGCAGCAGAGGATCCAGGGGTATATTTCCCTGTGATAACGTTCGTAAGCATGCAGGACGCCGCGGTGTGGAGCTCGGGGTC
>JABGLZ010000506.1:0-26838 GCA_014705045.1 Colletotrichum theobromicola | reverse complement strand
TGGGCGTTGGGCCCAAAAGCGGCGGTTTTTTCTGTCACCCGATGGCCGTACTATGCAGCACACAGCACACAGCAATAGTGGAGGATCAGATAGACAGACAGCATTGACACTTGACAGCGACGTGCGGGGAGGGCTGCTGCTGCTGGCTGCAGATCCCTGCCGGGCTTCTTCTTTGAGACTTTTTGACGTATCGCCGACCGAAACCGAAGGAGAGAGCGGCCCCCTTTTTTTCTGTTTCTACTCCTCCGAACGAAGAAGCATGGCCGGGCCGGGGCCACCAGTCGCCGTCTGCTCGCCCCTCCTGAAGCGGAAGGTCGGAGGAAGGTTTTACGGTTGATTCTGGCTCGGCGGAGGAGAAGAGGGAGAAGAGCCAGCCGAGCCCATTACTCATTAAGCTTTAACCTACAGAGGCTGGCCCGCCCTATCTGCCCTGTCTCTGCCCGGCTTGCCGGGATGTGGGTGTCGGGGATGCCGAGCCCCGGGGCCGGCGAGCCGTGGAAGCGGGGGAGATGCACTGCAAACGCGGTGCCTACTGCCTGGCGACTGCGGCTTTCTGTTTCCTTCGATCGACCTTCCGATCTTGGTCATGGGGGTTTGAGTGAAATTTGACGACATTTAAAGGTGACGGTGGCTGTTTACGTGGGTCCTTGAGCCTTACATGATGTCATTTGCTTTTCTGAACCCCCAACTGCAAATGTGTGTGGGGGCTAGCACGCAATATCTTGACGATGAAAAGATCTGGGTAAAAAGATCAGACGCGGAATTACGTGACAACTTTTCTGTTTCATTCGGGATCTTCAATGAATAATACTTGTATTTCGAGGCAATGAGCTTTGGAGGGCCTGATCGGGGAATTATGTGGGTACAGTGGACGAGTGTATCGATCTAGCTTGAATCGCCAGATACACCAAAATCAAATAATTAGATATTCCATAATGTGAATGAATATTTTACTGTCAAAGAAACATAAAAGTTTGTCTTTCAGCAGACAGCTGCTTCAGAGAATTAGGATCATTACTCCTCATATTAAGCTTTTTGGCCCCCGTAGCGAGCCATCGTTCTGATGACTAGAGAAGGTACCGCGAAGAAACAAAATGAGTTGCAGGAAAGAAAGAACAGATAAAAAGACGCAAGAAACGAAAGGCGAAAAAAGTTCTCCAGGGAGGCCGATCATGCCTTTCAACTCACGGCTATCGACCACCTAGAAAGTGTTTAAGAGAAAAGAGCATTGTTCAAGCACTGAATCACCGAATCACCATTCGTCAACCCGGACGTGGTACACACGAGCGCAGCACCCGTCGCGAATGGTCCCAGAGCCGTCACGCAGAGCGGCAGGTCCACCGCCAACGCCACCGCATCGTCGCCCGCGAGATCGAGACACGCCTGCGGCAGCGTCGAGATGCAGGTCGCGCTGAGCGCGTTCTCCAGACAGGACACGACCGAGGAGCCCGTGGTCGTCGCGCTGATGGCCGTCGTGGCGAGGCACGTCGCCGCGTTGCCGACAGCGAAGGCGCCGAGAGCCGCCGTGCAGGCCGGGATCGCGGGGATCAGGGCGAGCCCGTCGACGGTCGAGAGGGACTCGCACGGCGCGGGGACCGTGGCGCAGACTGACGGGGTGGCGGTCGGCGCTTGCGTGGGGCAGAGCGCGGGGTTTGTCACGGTGACGACGGCCGGTGCGAGGCCGAATGCGACCTCGAGACACTCGTAGACGGTTGAGCCCTGGGTGAGGGCGCTGATGGCGCCGGTGGCGAGGCAGGTGGCTGCGGTGCCGACGGCGAAGGGGCCGAGGGCGGCGGTGCAGAGGGGGATGTCGGTGAGGAGGGCGAGGCCGTTGGAGGTTTGGAGGTCGACGCAGGCTTGGGGGAGGGTGGTTGGGCAGCTTGCGGCGAGGGCGTTGGTGACGCAGTCGGCGATGCTCTGGCCGGTGGTTGTGAGGCTGACGGTGGTGGAGAGGCAGGTGAGGACGTTGCCGGCGGCGTAGGGGCCGAGTTCGAGCGTGCAGGCGGCGATGACGGGGGCGAGGGCGAGGCCGTTGGTTGAGGAGAGCTGGGCGCAGGAGTCGGTGAGGGAGACGCTGCAGGCGGAGGCTGTGGCTGAGGAGGTGACGAGGCAGCCGGTGAAGGTTGAGGATTGGGAGGTTTGTGTGGTTGGGGTTCCGGGTAAGGTGGTAGACACGGCTGGGGTTGTTGAACTGGATAGTGATGAAGAGGAAGTTGTGGATGGGACGCTGACGACTGTCGAGGTTGGAACCGAAGATGAGGAGACCTCGGCAGTGGCGGTGGTTGAGGATGTACTGGAGACCGAAGACAAATCCGAAGTAGAGGAGGCTGCCGAAGTTGAAGATACGTCTGGGGTGGAGGAAACATCGGAAGAAGAGGGAACATCCGATGTGGAAGAGGCTTCGGAAGTGGAAGAGGACGCAGACGAAGTGGATGCCGGGGTAGACGCCGAAGAACCAATGCTGGACGAGGGGGTCGACGACGCTGCGACAGTAGGCACAAGGACGACAACAGCCCCGACAGTGCCACTTCCCTGAGGAAAGACCGTGGTCGTCGTAGTGACTGAACCATCATAACCGCTGGTCAAAGTCGAGTACGATATCAGACTCGGATCGAGAATCACGACTGTACCTGGTTGGCCAGAGACAGCGGGGGGAATCGTCGATGTCAGAGTAACCGAGCCGGTGTAAGCGCTGGTCACTGTGGTGAAGCTCGCTGCCGTTGTAGTTGGTACGACTGTGGGCTCCAAGATGACGATGGTCCCGGCGGTGTTGGTGCCTGTTGGGGGAATGGTGGAGGTTAAGGTCACTGTGCCGTCGTAGCCACTGGTGATGGTGGTGTAGACAGCAGGGAGGACACTGGAGGGCAGAGCTGAGGTTGCTGTTGCCGCGGAGCTTGGGACGAAGATTATTGTTGCTCCTGGCTCTCCGTTGGGACCCGAAGGTAGGATTGAGGTTGATGTTGTTGAGCCGCTGTACGTGCTGGTGAAAAGTCCACCAAGAACCGGGGTAGTAGTGGTAGAAGTTGACGAGGAAGTCGGGACAGTCTCGACAAAGGTACCAGGTGCCGCGCTCGTGGGAGCCAGAATGATCACAGTTCCAGTTCCATCCGCTCCATTGGGCGGGACCGTAAAAGTTACTGCCACACTGCCTGTGCCAGGTGCCGTAAGTGTGGTAAAAGGCCCGGTAAATTGAGCGGCAGTTGTTGTCGGATACAGGATGAGTTGAGTGCCAGTAGCATCAGTCCCAGCGGGTGCTAGAGAGAGGGTGTTGGTGAAGGTACCGGTCCAGACGCCGCTTTCAGTGACAAACGGTCCGGTGAAGACGTTCGGAGCTGGAGTCAAGACGAGCTGAGTTCCGACGGTGTCCGTGCCGGATGGGGGGAGAAGGAGAGTGGTAGGTGCCGTGCCGGTATACGCCCCGGTAGCAGTCACACACGGCCCAGTGAACGAGGTGATTACGGGACTGGGTATCAACACCACTTGAGTTCCGACGGTATCGGTTCCAGAAGGAGCAAGTGTCAAAGTCGTCGGTGTCGAGCCGGTGTAGGGCTCCGTAATCGTCACATAGGGCCCGGTGAAAGACGGGGGAGTGGTCTTGGGGAGGAGTACTAGCTCGGTCCCGACTGAATCAGTGCCGGCGGGAGGCAAGATGAGAGTCGTCGGGGCTGTACCAGTCCAAGCACCAGTGATTGTAGCAAATGGCCCAGTGAAGGTCGTAGTGGGGGGAGTAATGGTAGCAGGATCGATGAGGTCCGTTCCGACAGGAGCAGGCTTCGTGATGCCCCACGGGTCACTGCCGCCGGTCTCGAATGGTCCCAGTCCCTCATACCAGTTGGGATCCGCGGGGACGCAGACGATCTTCGTTCCATTGACGTCGTCTCCACGAGGAGGAAAGACGAGCGTAGTGGGTTCCGAACCGGGAGGGCCGTCCCTGAAGAGGGTGGTGCAGGGGCCTTCGAAGACGACAGATGGGTGGCTGCAAGTGTGAGTCAGTTGACAGTCACGTAAAAGTGAGATGAGATTAAAGCCGCTGACTTACAGAGTCGACGTGAACGTAGTTGTGCTCTGGACGACGAAGTCCGACACAAGCACCGTGGGAGCGTTGGTCACAGAGACGAATGTGCCAGCAATCTCGACAACAGTGTCGTGGCAGACGGCCGCGCTGACATGTACGGGAACGTGATCGACCACAACAACCTCCTGAGTGATTGCTCTTTTGTCATCAGCCGACGGGCAACTTTGAGCTCCGAATACCACCCAAGGCAGTACGGATAAGGCACTCAGGGTGACATGAGCGGGTCTAGGACGCATGGTGTCCGTGATATTATGTCGGAAGCTGGGAGGCCAATTTCGGATTTCAACGAGTGTGAGCTGTGAGGGAGTCTCTAAAGAAGATGGCAGATGAACGAGTGTGCTTGGTTATTCCCCCTTCTGCAAACCCGGGCGTCCAAGAAGACATTTATATCCCCCCAGATGGGGAGCCTCCTGGGCAAAGCTATTCTAGACCTACAGGCACCATTCTTCGAAAAATGCGTCTTATCGGCCAAGGTTTACTGGTGAGCCCATATTGGTAACTGATATTGTACGCAGGAACGCAAGCAGCCGATAGGATTCATGAAGAGTGGATACAGCCGAATCATAACCAACGTATTTGTTCAGCGGAAAACATGTCCTCTCACATATCGAGTGGCCGTCCATCACAAAATTACACACCTAGAAGCTATTTTCATGTTCCGCTTTCAGCAGTAAACAACTGGGATTGCATCAACCAGCTGAAGGAGCTGCAGGCACCCAACGGAATGGGGCGATATTTGGTGATCTTGGTGAATTCTCGGTCTACTTTCGAGTCAGCAATCCCGTCTTCAATAGCATGCATGGTTCGATAATCGACCTCGTGATAAACGCAAACGGCTTGGGAACGGTTCAAATTGCCTCGTTTGTGATTAGAATGTCGTTTGATTGCTCGGAAAGATGAAGAAAGCCTCATTAGCATCAAACTGTAGGAAGGGTAAACTTTGAATCGAGTCAGGGTTGTGCCGAGACGGTGTGCTTGGAACAAGTAGTCAAAGTCCAGATGCGGAAATGAAAACAACCTCTTCCTCGGAGTATATAATGAACGAGAGCGTTGTCGTCTTATCACATCGATCTTCTCTAGTTACTCCTCGTCAAGCCTCTCTTGAACCCTCATCATACTCCCCCGTCACTCGTTCAAAACTATCACAATGCGCTCCATCACTTTGGCTATGTTGTTGCCTGTGGCTCTCGCGGCGCCGCGCGCAAGCCCGAACGAACAGGGCTGCGATCTCACAATCACCTCACTCCCCGCAATCACGCATACGTTCCTCGCGCCGATGAAAACATTTGTGATTGACGCGATCAAGAGTGATGGGTGCCAGCTGCCTCCTCTTATACCACCTGCGGCTCAGTCCTCCCCTGCCGGTCCGCACATCACCGACCAGCCCAACACCAGCATCAAGGGATTCTCAGGCACTTGTCAGGGCAAGCAATGCCAATCTATCAAGGAGGCCGTCGACAGTGTTGCGCAGACTTCTCCCTGCACCAACTGCGTCGACCACCCGGCCACTCAACCGACAGAGGCCCCTAGCCAGAATGCTCTTCCCTCTGCGCCTCTTCCCGATGCAGGGGATGATAGTCACCGCCAGGGTCCAACGACTTACCCCACCAGTATCCACTCCGGCTCTCCCAACCCACATTCTTCTTCCGGAGCTGTGCAGCAATCCAAGATTCCCGGGCAGGACGGCACAGATGGGGACGCCTCTGCGCGACCTACACAGGGTATCTCCATTGGTGCGGGTCTGTCCATCGGAATCGAAAAGACGAGTCAGCCAACAGCAACGTCTGGATTTGCCAACGCCCTCACAGCCAGACCGTCTGTGGAGGGATCTGGTGCAGGTTCGGCTACAAGCAACACCACAGCTTACTACAACCCTGCATCCTCCCCGGTCGAGACCTCAGTCTGGTCGACGTATGCCACAGGCAATCTGAGCCAGCCTGAGCCGACTCGCGTTCACGTCTCCTCTGCCTCTGACCGAGTTGGAAAGCTCTGGGCCACGCAGGTGGTGCTGTCATCGGTCGCACTCATGTTGGCTGGCATACTAATCTGACCAATAACACTGGGACTTCAACCAAGGCTTTTGGATAATATTGGATCAAATAATTGCGGCGATAGAACCCGTCTTTCTTTAACCTCACACTTTTGTAACGTCTTATTGGCTTCACATTCATTTACTCCGTAATAATATTAAATAATACGCAAAGTTTTGCTCCTCGTGTACCTCAAGTCTTCAATACTCGTAAATCAGAAAAGTATTGCCATATGTCTTTGCTCTGAGCGTTCCTTACTCGACATTTAATGATTCACCGGCTGGATCTCATGTTTGCCCATCAAATCTGTCCTCAGGGTATCCTCATTGCCGGCACATTTACCGAGAAACCCCCTACTTCTTATGAAAATAATCTTGACCCAATAGAGGCATTAGCCAGCATTATGGCCGGGCCAGCTGCCAATTCGGCATGGAGTTTCTACGAAGCGGGTCAATTCCAGCACCCACCCCTGCACAACGTTCAGAGCACATCTCGTCCTCCTTCCATTTTGTGAACATTTTTAGAAGCTTCCAATACAGACATAAAATCATTTCAAAGTTCTTTCCCGGAATTCGCAGCCGTCATACCCAGTAAACCCCAATGCCTTCAAGCGCGGTGGGGACAGAGAGAGGCTGCTGTCAGCTATGAAGCTCGAGACATGTCTTAGCCGAAAGAGCTGAGGTATCCCAAACAGGGCTTAGAAGACCGTTACGCTAGAATTAGAAGCCCTTGAGTGTGAATATTTAGCCGAACTAGGCTAGCAGCAGTCGTGGTTTAGCTGAATGGGTTAGCGCCTCTGTAGACGCTAGTCTAAGAAGGTCCCCAACACACCCGCGCAAGCAGATCGACTTCCCAATCCTGGGCCAGATCGTGGGTACAATCCTGAGGGTGGGTGAAACCTTGGCACCAAGCCAATAACACGGGTTCTGCTCGGTAGAGCAATAGGCGTAGCTGAAAAGTGTATGTCTTGGAGCTCAGCTGCCCAGGCAGCGACTGTTCTCGGACTGCGAACAGGTGTCTATTGATTACTCGAATTCATTACCTCGATAGTTTCGTCTTTTCATAATGGGAGTGATGAGTAACGGAGAATCTCATGATGCTATGCATGTTCTCGATATCTCAGCAACTCGCTTGTTTTGCCGCGCAGATGCTGTGGAGGTAATATCGATTGATGACCGCTTCGTCAAACGTCTTGCATCCAATGGCATGTTTCATCCGTCAGTACCGTACACATGTGGCAAGAATATCTCTTTCGAACGCACGTCGTCCGGTGACTTTGCTACTTCAGTCATGAAGGCTAAGATCTTGGTTGCGTACCTGTACCCTGCAGGTACCGGGGAGATCATGAGCATCCCTCATCCCTCCATGGTGTAAGGAGTGAGTGGATTGAATTTCAGATCTAAAATGAGCCCAGTATATTTTGCCCCAGGTCCTTCTAGGTAATACGAACCCAGAGTGCGGTTAGTCCCGATATATGATGCTGCTGGACGTCGTGGGCCTGATATTCACCCGATATTCCCTCGGCTTGATGACCAAAAGCTCATCTGCAGTATCTTTCCAAGTTATGTCATTCAAAAATAGCAACACTTCTACTGTGTGTGTACCTGAGCCGTGCCTTCTGACTCAACATTGTAGGCAAAGGTGCTAAATGCATCGATCAAGTCGCAATGTGGGTGGGTCGCGGTTGTGGAGCGTCGATGTCCAGGATAAATGTACTGACTGATGTCCAAAAACGGAAGCTTCATCGCAGCTTGCAAGGATGTCTAGTAACATGAAGGCTAGCTTACTTACAGTTACTCTACCGCCCAGGTCTACCGTGATGATGAACCGAATGATTTCTAGCTTCTGTAGACGTACCAAATCTGACAAATACATGAACGCGGACGACTGGAGAAATTCAAGTGATCTTTTGCTCTCTTCTCGTAACGACGTCTCGGAGTGTCAAAGTCTAGAACCAAGCGTTCCGATGGGATATCTAATACAATCTGGTCCACGTAATCTCGCCTCGATATTCGCGATAAGAAAAGATATATCGTCTAACCAGGAAACTCGAACGGGGTATCCATAGTATCCCTTGTGCTGATTCGCAGAAGGGCCTCCATATTCGGGTCTTTGAGTGCACTGCAGTCGTCATTATGCCTCTTCCGATCCTTGCCAGCATCCATACACCCCTAGCAGTGTTTTCAGCAAGGCCGTTGTACCAAGAATGATGGGGTATGATGCTACAATCTTACCTTACCGCAGTAAAAGTACCATGGACAGCTGTCGCACTGCTTCATTCTCTTTCCTTCGTTACCACAGGCATGGCATCGTTTTGTCACGCCTTCTTCATCCAGTGTTTCCCAGTAATCACAAAGAGCCTTGTTCATACTGAGCACCCGATCCAGCTTGAATGGAAATGCCTGATGAAGTCAACAGGTAAACCTTGTCTCAGCTCAGAGCTTCCCCTTAGAGCTCTCGGCAGGGCCCACTCACATGGCAAGTCTTCAAATCCGCAACACGGACACCCTTCGTACCATCCACAAAATTGACCCTCTTCGCATACACCACGGCGACGGTGTACCCGACCTTGAACTGGCTCGGTGTGAAGCGTAGACCCTTGCTGAGATCGAACCCAATGATGAAATTATCCCCGTTGCGATCATGGCAGACGAGACAGAACGGGTTGCCAGCCGACGTAGACGCGGCGTCGATCTCGGCGAGAAGACACCAAGTCTCTCCCTCTTCGTAGATGGGCTGACCGAGGTGATATTCTGACTGCAGCTGAGCGAAAGCTGGAAAGAAATAGGTGTCGGTAAAACTGGCGGGGGGCTCAAAGTCCATGTCCCCTGCATCGCTCGCCGGAGCGGGGCTCGATGTGGTTGAGTTTGACATGGTGATGAAGATCTTTGCCGCGAACTGCAGTGCTGGGTCAAGTGAGATGTGAGATGAGGAAAGGTAGTCCTAATTTCTTGGAGGACAGGAAGAGAGGGGTCCAGTCAGCTCTCAATCGCGGCGTCTCTGGCGGTGTCGCACAGGGTCCGAAGCCTGTGGCGTTGTTCGAACAATTTGCAATCACATCAGTGATGGACTAGGAAAGATGTAAAATGAGCTTGGCATGTTTCTAAAAGCTTCAAGATCGAAGCTTCAGCCCAGAAGGTTGCAAATTGGTTGGTGTCCGTAGAAACAGCCGCATGCGGTGGAACGGCGCTTCTCATCCCTTTGCATTCCTGGAACCGGTGGCCGGAAGGGGATTGGAGTGGTGTATCAGCTGAACATCTTGGCCGAGAGGGGTCGAGCGGCTTCAGATGAGTCAGCGCCATTGTGGTTTACACTTACGACGACTACGACTAATGATTCCCTCTCAGAGATTGCGTCCGCATGAGGAAATACAACAATTAAATTTTGAATAGACACAAATACGAGACTTCACATACGCTTTCTCTTCAGCTAACCTGCTCAATGTCTCAACCGGTGTTCACGATACTTACATGTGTTCCCACAAAGTTTGCTTCACCAAGCCTGATGTTCCACCAATCATCTGACTTTGAAGAGCAGCAAATTGTAATCCTTCGACTTCATGATCTAGCCGCGTGACTGCTTTTATGAGACCTTTTCCCATTGTCTTCCTCAATCTCCATATCATTCCTGTCTTCATTGTTATCCTGCTGGTTGAAACGCCTTCTTTCTTCTTCTGCCAAAGGAGGCCGATTCAGTTTGTTACTCCCGGCTTCATCGGACTGAGATGTGCCAGGATAATTTAACCGCTGTTGTACTTGGAAGCCCCAAAGCAGACTCAGCCAAGGGAGCCACGCAACTAAATACCTGACAGCTCTTCCCCTACTCTTTGCAAAATCATCTATTTCTCCAGATTCATGTGTGAACGTGGATCTGCGTCTCATTGCAGGAGAGAAAAGCAGCAGCATATCCTTGACGTGCATCGTTCGCGCAGGAAGGGGTGTCGGAGGCGCAGAAAGGGACGGGTCAATGTCGTCAGGTGATCGCCAAGTTTCCAGGAGAAGATAACAAGTTCGTACGAAACCGAAAGCACCAACCAGCAGAGGAAGTAGTTGTGCTGGAAGACTGATCTCATTGTCGTGACCCGCGCCTCCCAAGACTGGAGCGACATGGTTGAAATTGAGGGTGCATTCGACGAGTAGCATGGAGTAGAGTAAGAAGGCAAGGTTGAGCCAGCGAAGCCATCTGAAAATGGTTTCTAGCCTGCATAATGTTAATCAGCACGAACTCTGAGGCTCTCACAGATGGTTGATGTGGGCA
The DNA here is from genome assembly GCA_014705045.1 of Colletotrichum theobromicola. Classification (NCBI taxonomy): domain Eukaryota; kingdom Fungi; phylum Ascomycota; class Sordariomycetes; order Glomerellales; family Glomerellaceae; genus Colletotrichum; species Colletotrichum theobromicola. Next base: position 16,476 of record JABGLZ010000506.1, on the reverse strand, counting down.
AACTCACTCTCCGTAATTGAAGCCTGTTGCAAATTTCAGGCGTGTCGTCTCGGCCCATCGCCTCTCCCGGTACAATTGCAGCATTTTCCCCAACCGTGCCCAACCTGCAATACTGGAAGCGAGGAGCATGATCCCGTAATAGACGATGCACCCGATACACATAACGATGTAAAAGATGCGGATCCCGCCATCTGCTCGAACTTTGGCAAACATGAATGTGTACAAAGTCGCGCATTCCGGCGGGTTCGGCTCGTCAACGACTTCTTCTTCTGTCCCCGGGTGCACTAGCCCATCAATGACGCCGAACATCCAAAACCATAACCCAAAAACGCTTATCATTAGGCTGACAATCAACCTCGAGTGTGTCCCAAAACCACCAAAGTAGCGGATTCCTTGAGGCCCGTTATCGAAGTACTGCCGTGTGCGGTATCCCCAGATGCTGAGAGTTCCGAAGAGAAAGCCGCCACTGAGATGCATGAGGACTAGACCATCGATGGTGGTGAGCATTTCAGTGGCGCTGCATTTTATCATGGCGATCAGGATCACCAGGAGGAAAATGTTGTTCGTGTCGGATGCGCCGGCGATCTCAGAAGGGAGGAGTGTGTTTGCGATGTAGGCGTTAGCCCAGGCGAAGTAGATGCCAAGTCGGACTCCGAAGCCATAAAAGTCTGCTGCTCCATCCGTCTCGCATTCAAACGAACCATCGGCTCGTGAAAGTAGCCCTGGGTGAGCTTGGATGATCGGCATGGGGAAACGAGAGGAGAGCTTGATGTCGAGAAGCGGGTTATGGTCGTGTGGGAAAGTCATCAGCATGAAGAAAGGCCTCGGTGACTACGGAGAGAAAAAGAAAGAGAAACGAAGACGCAAGCCATACTGCGGATATGACTCTTATTTTCACAATTTCAAGCGTGAATACGTATGTCGCTTTTCCACTCGGATTGCCATGTGATGACACTGCCTATCCTTTTGGAGGGAGCCACAATCCTTCATGAATGGTTCAAAGCCTTTACGTCCCCCCAAAGTAAGATGTTTTCATAGCAAGGCTAGCAAATGATAATTCTCACAGTTGCAAACTCGCCATGGCTGACATTGCTGATCGCTTACGTTGCATACATGGACCAACCCCAACGGTGGACGGGATCTCACGCTTCCATCTGGTTGGCTGATAATAGCACACTAACTTCAACTTCATAACGGTCTGTACTACCTGTGACGTAAGATCTTGGATATCTAGCGATCGACTGCAGATGCGTGGCTTGCAGCTGAAGGATAAACTGATATGAATTGCAAAACTGCTAGGGTGGGAGACTGCTGGAGAATTGAAACTAAGACCGTGAGTCGCCGCAAATGGTAACAAGGAAATAGATCTATTGTGACATTCATCGAATATGGCCATTCAATTAAATAAAGAAATCTCACAGTGTACATTATTTCTTAAAAGCTTGAAGAGCGTCGCGTTCCAATGGTGTATTTAAGACGACCGGCGGCGTTCGGCTCCTAGAAGCCACACTCGAACAGAAGGTTAGAGGTCTCTATATACTAGATAGATCCTCTCATCTCTGACAGTAGAGTCTATCACCAACCCAACGATTTCAAAAAGTGCCAGACCATTGCTGTCCAGCGCTTGATCATGTCATCCGCCTTGTATACCCGAGGCTATAGTGCAATAGAGTCCACCCTAAAATATTTGCCCTTTTGTTCCAAGAAAAAAGTCCTTGCCAGCCTTCATTATCACGCAGAGGATGGTCGTAACATCAACATTCATTTTTTGGTATAGAAGGAGGAACCGGCGCAGTGCTTCTTGACAGAACATTTGAGACTAACAGATGACTTGGTCAACATTCCCAACTGGATACCCTCCTCAGTGGTGGTCTTCCCAATCTGCCAATTGAACTCAATAGGCACCTTGGACCTCCAGACAAAGTGTTTGCTGGCCTCCATGATGGTCGGCGAGGGATAGACCTGCCTGGTGTTTTCATCCGATCCTTACCTACTCTCTGCCCTTCCGATTGGGTTCTGAGCTGGAGCTGAGGCCAAGGCAAAGTAGGGTACATGGCAGACAATTTGAGCACTGATGGTTGACGGCGCTTGTGTATTTCGCTCCAATGAGCTCCGAGTACCTCTCCATACTACTTTCTAAGGTCCATGGTAACGTTCCTGAACTAGGCAAATGTGGTTTCATGGGCATGATGGGGGTATGAGGAGAGTCTATTGGAAACAGTTCCGGCCGGAGACTGTAGTCTATCAGCTGATGGGTACACAGGCGTGGTCAGTCTAACGAAATAGAGGATAGATAGTGGGGCAGAGGCCATAGAATGGTCATGATCTAGCTTCCTAATGTTCTCTGATGATGGAACTACTTCGCTACTAGCAACTGAGGGCTTAAGTACGATCATGTTGCTTCCTATTTTGTCATCTGTTCTTTATGTAAATAACTAGTATGGAGTAACCATATGGTATGGTTCACTATACTTGAGAGCAGTGGAAATGTGGCTAATAAGTACACATCCATGCCCAAGGCTATGGATGTGTCAGTCTTGCCGCATGCCCATGTAATATGTATTCGTCGAAGATGGATTGGCGAAACCTTCCTTCTGGAAACAACAGAAGCAGGTCCTTCCCGCCGGCAAATGAAGTATAAAGTCGCGAGACACGATAACCTGGTATATCTTAATAATTAACACGTGCGGTATTTCTGAATCTGCGGCTCAGCTATTACCAGGGCATCTATTTTTGGTTGCTATTTGACCCGCTAAGTCCTCCGCCGTGGAGATGCTCAATCAAGGGTCAACGGATGTGTCGGGCAGCTAAATGACATACAGAAGCTTGATTCCAGGAGCCACGCCTTTCAGCGTTCAATAGCCTTTCTGCGGAACGTGTAGGGATAGAGGAACGTTGCGCCCCACGTTCCGGACCGGACAGCCCTACGGAACATGACAACCCAATCGCTTCTCAAAGATGCGATGGCTTGCTGATGTTTGGATTACAGCCCCACAGAGTCAACTTCAACTGAACTCGAGTGAAACCTTGTTCGCGGATGATAACGCCATTTTCGAAGTTAGAAACACGTTCTGTTCTTCAACGGCGCTTACGCTGCCCAAAACGGACCAGCACAGGCTAGATCGTTCCATCTTGCGATGCCGAACACGATGCTCTGACATCATTACCAATGCGGCGGAAAGTGGATGTTCAACATAAGTTATTGGCGTCCATCATGATTGGTTGAGATTATCACCGACTCGGACCCGCATGCACGTTCGTTCGTCTCAATCTTGTTCGCAATCTGCCGGGGTCCCCCCAATTTTCTGCCAGCAGACACACACCTCCAGCCACACAGGCCGCACTTCCACAAACAGACAGTTCCCGGAGGCCCGAGCTGGTGTCCAGCCTGCCGGATTCTCTGTGTCAGCTCAAATGCTATTATTCATTGACAGCCTCGAGTTCGGTCCACTGACGCTTGTCGCGATTGGGGTGACACTAGCCCTGTCAGCCCCGATCGGCTATCACGCGTTGTTTCGCGACGGTGGCCGCAATCTGTTGCCGTCCTTGAAGAGACTTACCCGGCGATGTCCCCGATATTACCACTCAGAACTGAATGAAGGCTCATTCCGGTTGCTTCATCTTCTCCCAGGACGAGATGGCGATCCCATTGAAGTGAAACTGACCGTCGCCTCGATCTCTGACCCGCCGGAGTATCACGCGGTATCGTATGCGTGGGGTGACCTGAGGGACAAGGCATACATCACCTGCGACGGAAGCGAGATACAAATCACGAAAACGCTGTTTGAGGCACTCAGGCGATGGCGTCGCCCAGACAAGGTTTACACGCTCTGGGCAGACTCCATATGTATCGACCAGCACAACACGATGGAGAAAACACATCAGATAGTACGCATGACGGACATATACTCTAGAGCTGCTTCTGTCCTGATCTGGCTCGGAAGCGACGACAGAGACGTGGATGGTGTAGCGGAACTGGTTGAAGAGGCTCTGCAACTCATACCCGAAGTTGTAGACGACCCTAAGAGAAATAGAGAAAGCGCAGAACTTCTTGGGGAACAGAACGCCGAGAGGCTTGAAGCGGGCAAGCCCACGACCAAACGCCTCGACTGGAAGCCTCTCCGCTCGCTCCTGAATCACAGCTGGTTCGAGCGGAAATGGGTCTATCAAGAGGCAGTCCTTAACGAAAGAACGTGGCTGTACTGCGGCAAGCTCGAGATGCCCTTTGAGTCTGTCGCAGAACTTGCTTTACGCATGGCGACATTTGGGATACAGGCACTGCCGAACGATGGTTCGCTCTCGGACCAGACGGTGGCTTTCATCCCTGGACGACTGTACAACCTCTCCATGATGCGTCTCAGCCATTGGTATCGGGGAAGCAAGCCGATAACGCTGATGGACGGGGTCAAAGCGACTAGGTCGTTCTTCTGTAGCAATCCTAGAGACCACATCCTTGGTATTCTAGGACACGCATCAGATGTCGAAAAGGACAGCATCATCTCTCAGGACAACCTGTACTCGCTCTCAGTGCAAGAGTGCTATCTGCGCTTCGCCCGTTCCCAGCTTCTGGAGAAGCATAACCTCGCCGTCCTGGCATTGGCGCCCCAGAAGCTCATCACTGACGCACTAGCCCCTTGGTATCTTCGCCCATATATCCGATGGCAGAAGCGGCGTCTTCCGGGTTTGCCTTCCTGGGTTCCTGATCTGCGCAACCAAGAGGTCGACACATTGCCAAGTTATACCGTCCGATATGGAAAGTTTTCTGCCGGTGGAGCTACGCCGGGGAGAGTCGAAAATGTAGATGGCAAAACTCTCGAGTGTACGGGAGTGTTCATCGACACGATCGAAGAAGACGGTATTTTTTGGCCAGACCTACCGTTCCCACCGAAGCCTAAGCGAGTGCCGTTCCCGCTAAATCGGTTGGCCAGCTATCATTCTAGCAACGCGTGGCGTTCGCTCAACTTTTATAGACAATGTGTAAAGCTCGCTTGCGGTTCGGAGGATATCGACGAGATGTCTCCAGAGAGACTCGACTCTTTTTGGCGGACCATGACTTGCGAGAGAAGCCAGCTCAGCGACCGTATCGATGTTGACATGTCGGATCATCTGAAGACGATGATAAGGGGTATGGATGTGTGGCTCAACTCCGAGGACGCGGAGGAGGCGGAGAGGGCGCGTGTTCGGTTCGTGCGTTCTGGGCAGTCGGTAGAGATGAGTGTCCTCTCCGCGGCAACACCCAGGAGGTTTTCGTCCACGATAGAGGGCAGGCTCTGCATGATACCGAGGGAGGGAAGAAAAGGCGATCGAGTGTGCGTTCTGCTTGGGTCAGAGGTGCCATTTGTCCTGAGGCCGACTCGAGCCGGAATGTACGAGATGGTCGGAGATGCCTACGTGAGTGGGGTCATGGACGGGGAGGCACTCGCGTCCGGCAAATATCCTGAGACGAAAGTTACGTTGGAGTAAAAGCTCTAGATCCTGTCCTTACCCAATTTACAATATACATCTCGTATCGATCGAACAAAACCATATCAGTTGAGTCAGAATGCCGGTTGTGCAATGCGTTGGAGTAAGTTCATTCGCCCCTTTTCCCCTCCCCTCCTACCACTACCGCTTGTTCGCACTGCAATCTGTCGCTTTTCGACGGATTACTGATGATCTTGTGTGCCTACCATTTTGATTAACGCTGTCTTCGCATCTGCTGAGCTTTAATGAAGGCGTTTGCGCGTGTGTTGGTGTTTGTTTCGTCTCTAACGTGATGGAATCGGCAGTCGAAGGGTGAGATGCTAAGGGATCCGTCGTCTATCCCCCTTGGGCTTGGCGATCCATCAATTTAGGTTTCATGCGTAGAACGTGTCGGTATACAATCCAAGAATGGAGACAGTCACGTTCTCGAGAGACACAACAACAAAACACCAGGCCAGGCTTGGGTCGGTAAAAGACAGCAATGTCTCAGTCCGTACATGAGACTGGAGAGGATTGTTGTTTAGAGTGATGATATCGAGATTTCGATAGGACCAATAGAACTGTGCCGGCAATTAGGACGGCTGGTTAATGCCAGGTGAACCGATGTGGGGGACTCCTGATCAGCCTTGGACGGAATGATGATCTGACAGGGGAGAAGACGCCAGCCACTTGCTTCGAACTTCCACCGCCAGCCAATGTCTCCGCGAGTCTCGTATTTTCGGCTCAATCCCTTCATTACATACAGAGGACAGAGTATTCACACCCGAGGTCGCGTCGCACATCTTCCTTGGCGGAAGAACACTCGTTCACAGGTGGAATCAGTGGAACTTTTGTTTTATGTCGGCACATAATACATGCCGACAGCCTGCACATGCGCGCGTACTGTCTTTATGAGTCGTCGTGTTATTGGGGTTCCGTCTTTCTGTATATCTCGCGTCTTAAGTTCCTCCCCCTCCTCGGCAGACGTAACAGGTCGTTGGTTGCCCAGTATGGCGGCAAAACATTGCTTATTTGAAGCCTGTGCGATGCTAACAAGCCTGGAATCTAGAGCAAATGTCCATCTTCAGGGAGATACATTGATCATCAACAGGCACAAAAAGAGAAGATTGCGGCCAGTGTGGATTGAACACACGACCTTCAGATAAGATGATTGAAGTTTACAGGATAGAAATCCACTTCAGTCTGACGCTCTCCCAACTGAGCTATGTCCGCCACGATCTTCGGCCACACTTGTTGCTCTGGGTGTCTTCAAGCCAACCAGCGCGCGAGATGAGGCCGGAAGGTCTCCACTGCTAGGGCTCAACTCCCACCTGAAAATCGTCAGCTCCGCTACTGTGGACATCCGCTTGCATCCACGGCCACGAGCACCACACAACCAACTTCCCATCTCCACCAAGTAATCCAAATGGTCTGGTGGTGTAGTTGGTTATCACGTCAGTCTAACATGCCGAATTTCTCTCACATGCTTGAGAATCCACGCGTCTTCCACTGAAGGTCTCCGGTTCAAGTCCGGGCTAGATCAGCACATAAACCTTTTGCCCGCCGTGACAAGATCGTACGAAGGCTGAATCGTGTCAAAGTTCGCGGCGGTTTTAGCGGCAACCAATAGAGCCGTTTAGCCGCCGCCCAGTTTTTTGTGATGATTGTCCGGGTTAAAGTGGGTAATCTCGGTCGGTGCCCGTCCGGATTATGCCGGAGATTGCCGGAGCTTGTGGACTACCCACCGGACTCCTCCCGGACTCTCAGGGTTTCAACACCCACGCTAGCCGTGAACAACAACATCAAACTAAGCAATGCGTATCTTGGCGGACGACGTGCCCCACAGCGGACCGACTGTGCCCTCGTCTTTTGGGACATTCCCCTTTGGTACAGTCCCCATTAGGATAGTTCCCGTAGCCGAGGCACTTGTCGACACTAGCTCGGGGGGCACGGTAGTTGTGGTCGCCGATTCTTGTTTTCAGCTTTCATCCAATGGATACGTGAACCCACATCGACATCAGTTCACGGCACAGGAGGATTTAAGCATGTCTCATATGATTGGTAAAGAAGTCATCTTGGAATCCCTCGCAAGAACTACCCCGATATCTCGACGAGTCCGATATCTCGGCCGAGTTCTGAGACAGTTTTTCCCGGAGTTTAAACTCGAGTGTCTCTAGACTTCCTCCAATGTCAGTTGACAAGACAACAAACGGGTCTCGCCGTTTACACAGTTGGCGGATAAGCTTTTGACCCGCTGCAACCCTTCGGGGAGTTAGGTTATGTCAGTGGCTCGTGGTCGGCCCTTAGCAGGGTGGGCAGATATAAAACGTGGCCGTGCAGCAAACGTGCGGGCGGCTCAGCTGCCGCATGGGGCCACCACATGAGGACAGACACCTTCTGCACGGCTAGATGTCGTTCACGGGAGGGTAAGGGCCCCCGCCTACGCAGAGCCATGACTCGTAAGTTCGGCTGAATGTCAATGATACACCTGTAGCGACCTATCAGCGGCCTTGGAATATCGGTAGAGTACGTCCAAGCAATTACCTCAAAAGGCTAGACGCACCCAAATAGTCTTGTCGGTGTTTAGCACATGAGATTCCATATGGCCAGTTGTCCAGAATAATGGCCATAGCCACCCCTGGAGACAAGCCTTTTCATGGTCCGTGAGAACCGGGCCAAGGGACATATCGATACGTAAGCCGAGATCATCGCACGCGTGCTTCTCTCTTTGTAGAGAAACCTGCGAACTTCTGGGGAAGTGCAGGGATTTACAATACGGGCTTGCTAGCTGGATCATGGATGCGGGAGATATGCTGGTGCGTTGGGTTTTGCCTGCCGGGAGTTGGTGGTGTGATCGGATAGTCGAGCCGACCTCACAACAGTAGACCCTGCTCAGGCGTAGCCTAACGGGTATGTATGCCATGATCTGGTTGGATGGTTATGGTAGCTAGGTTTCAAAGTTTTACCTGTCAGACAATTATGTCCCGACAACGGGTATCGTCACTATGGCATATGCCATGGTCGAGGTTGAGGGGGGCCTTCAGCATTGACTGTGTCGAAGTCGGCGGCCGTCAGGTTATGCCAACCCCAGAATTACAGCCCCAAGATTACAGAAGAAAAGGATTCCTGCTTGGTTCTTTTTCCGCCTCCAAACACAGGGTTATGTATGACTCAGCGGACGTCAGCGGAAGATCCAGGTCGCGTACAAGACAAGTGTGGCGCCGGGCGGCCCAATTGAATTAGTCCCTACACTTAGCCCCTTAGAACACCCGAGGAAGTGCGAATACGACCGATATACGATGGGCTCCGCGGACGTGGTGTGGATTATGCATCCCCTCTATTAATCGCCCTTTGTATTCCTCTGTGTTACCACCCGAGAACGACTTCGCACTCTTGAGGTTGTGGTTCGGTGATTGTTCTATGAAGACGGTTATCACTGCCGAGATGCCAACCACAATCCTGCGCGGTACTGCTTACTGTCTCGAGACCCTACGCGTCACCGCCCAGCAACCCCCTGACGGCTTGCGAGTACGAAGCTCGCGAATATGCAGTCGAATCTCTCTCGACGATCGCATCCGAAGACCCGAACTGGTTGTAAAACCTGCAAGTCAAGAAAGATCAAGGTGAGTGAGCAATGCTGATATCGCGACAACCATTGTGGTGGTTTTACGATAGGAAAGCCTGTCAACCTGGAGCTCTATCATCTAGCTCCCGTACTTCATCATGCCCGTGCCCCTAATGCTCAAAGTCGGCTAGCATGCCGACGGGATGAACGCCTCTACATCATCGTCAGCAGCCAAACAGCGACTAACAAAGCAACTATAGTGCGACGAACAGAGACCAGCATGCAAGAACTGTATCAAACATGGAGTCGCGTGCGGCTTCTTATCATCTTCGTCACGAGACCCTATGTTCTCGCTGGCGGAGCATCCGGGAGGGTTGAATTTTCTCGACCTTGAGCTTTTGCACCATTACTGCAACTTCACGGCGTACACGTTATCAGAAAACTCCCTGATGCGCGAGTTTTGGCGTCTAAATGTCGTCAAGCTCGGCATCGAGTGCGATTATGTTATGCGGAGTATTCTGTCCGTTTCCGCATTGCATCTCGCGCACCTCTGCCCGGAGAGAAAGGATCATCTATTGGAAAAGTCGATGATGCATCACGAAATGTCGTCTAGAGCAGCAGTTGGACTAATGCAGGAGGTCCAAGAAAGCAACAAGGCGCAGTTGTTCATCTTCTCTGTCTTGACGATTTACATCGGTGAGCAACTACCACGATCTGTAAAGCACCTATTCTGACTCGTCATTCTGTATGTAGTGCTGGCCAACTCGCAATATCATAGCGATGCTCCACTGACTGGCACTGAGCAGTCGCCAGATTGGATCGTGTTGTTCTGTGGGACCAGATATTTGGTTGGAGAACCAAACGAAAACCCCCTGATCTCGCCCTTTATCACGCGTACTCTGGCGCATTTCCAGACCCGCGAGAGACCGTACCACCATACGCACCTCGGAGACCTCGAGGCAAACATCAACGCTTCCGAGCGGGATGATGGACTGCTTGCCATCTACAACCATGCTATCAATGAGCTTTACAAGTCGTATGGGGCGTTTTACGAGTGCACGGAGCCACAGGACATCACGGATGTGTTCGTCTGGATTGCGATGGTTGCTGATGACTTTCTGCCGTTGTTGAGGGATTCCAGGCAAAAGGCGTTGGTGATTTTCTTGTACTTCTGTATGTTGCTCAAACAACTGCCTAGTCAGTGGTGGCTAGATGCCTGGTCGAGCAATCTGTATGCAAAGACGTATGGGTCGTTGGACGATGAGCATAGGCCGTGGGTTAGAGACCCCACGATGGAATTCAGCAACATCTGTTCGTGAGATTGGCCTCCGCTGGGAAACAACTTACCATTCGTGGCAATACCATCCTGCAGATGGCCAGCCCTACGTGATCCATAACCTGCCACTTGTGTATTGCCCGTACCGGCATCGGGATGTGGATACCACGATCCCGCGTGGAAAATCTCCGAAAGCTGCAGTAGTGTGTCCTCCTTTTCTCTGCCCACCTCGGCCGCGGAAAGCGCGGCCTCCGGTGTGACAACCACGCCTTTCCTTGTCCAAGTAGTCGGTGCTTGGGTTGCGTAAGTTGAGGGTGCATCGAAGGGAACTTCATCGATCTGTCTAGCGGCCAAGGCTGATAATAGCATGTTCTAGCGAGCAGGTTTGCCACCCGTGTTCGAGAAACAGGCTGTATATGGGAAACAAGTGCGGGAGAAGTTGCCAGGCGCGCTTCGAGACGGGAAGGTAGCAAGAGTTCTGTGGAAGTATCCTTTTGCTTGTTGTCCACGACGGATCCGACGTGTTTGGAGACATTAAAGTTGCTGACGTATGTTCGGCAATCGCCTGCATAGCCTTGCGGAGAAAGTAAAGCCAGTCACCCTCCAGTCGGTTTGACTCCTCGAATGCTCTGCGGCCTGCCTCTCTAGGTTCCAACAAGATCAAGTGGGGTCGGGGTTTGTGTTGTCTGTTGCTGAAGGTCGTGAATACGGTCCACACAGCTGGAATAGGGGGTATTCGGTGGAAGGTTAAGCAGTTTCGTTCGGTGGCAAAGACTCGGATTACTTCGAATAGGAGGCGCGAAATCGTCGCATTGTCAACGTCCTCTGGGAGAGGCAAGACAACCTTCAAGGAGGCATGTCGACCAGTAAACAACCACCAAGGCGTCGAAGAAGCATCTACAGAAGTATCGAAGAAGAGTCAGCAACATGCAGAATGAAGGCAGTCAGAGGTCTCGTGCGCTGGATTAGATCTAATGTCGAAAGGGACGCGGCTGGTGATACTCAACTCGAAGTAGCCACCGACGGTACGTGTTGCAGCAGTTCCTCGCCATAGAACACGCCGAAGTGTTATAGCACTGTGAAGCTCCAGCCAAAGAAGACCAAGAGAACGGCACTGGGAATCCAAAGGGGCGATGAAGCAGCCATTTACTGCTTCTTCAACCACTCTTCGGGCTTCCGCGGCGCCCAAAGCTGTTCTGATTACCTGTTTTGGCTCCGCCAATCACGTCGCGCTGTCTCAATAAGGTCCAATGAGAGTGAAGATTTTGCAGGAGGCCCATGTCGTCGTATGGGTCGTCGATGGTTGGGAAGGCGAGGCTCCAGGGAGATGCCCCGACAACTTGACGCATGGCAGCGAGGAAACAACGACAGAAACGGTGAAGAAGCAGCTGCAGCTTTTGTATACAGCGTGATTTTTAATCATGTTTCTCAAGTTATTGAAAGCCTTGTACTTGGGCAAGCCGAAATGTTCGTACAATTCGTATTATGGTCCGAGTCCGAGCCCCTCGGACTTTGGCTGTGGCTTAGCTGTGGAAAAGGAGGGACCTAACCCAAATGATGGTTATCTCTGTGGCTGGTGGGCCAAGTCATACTTAATACCCGAATTACCCGAGGATTTCGTGGGTTTCTCAGCTTTACAGTCTGCAGTGCTTTGACAGAATATGAGGCTGTTCGGGACCCACGCCCTCGTACATACCGCTGCACATGCAGGTCTAGTCAAACATGGCGCTTACATATCCTTTTTCGGAAAGGATCCTGCACCATCAAAGATCGAAAACTTCCATCTCGAAACAAATGTCAGTCATAGTCACCTGTCACGTAACGCAGCAATTGAATCCATGAAAACATTAGTTTGATTCTCCCGGAATTGCGCCGCTCAGGATCCATCTTTCACAATCACCTAGACGTAAGGGGTTGGAGATGCATGAACGCCTGGATCCTCCTGTGGGTATATATTCTGCCGGATGTGTATTTGAGGGTGGCGAGATCACTATGGAATATTTTGGTGTGAGAAATCGGCGCTGCATGTCAACGTGACATGCATACGGTTGACGAGTCCACAGAGTGGCCGCGTCAATTAAAGCTACAATAATGGAATCGTGAGTAAGGGACATGCACACCTTCAAGGTTGAAGTCTATTCTCGTAATATCACTTATACTTATTTAAGAAGGTTTATAGTTCCAGGGCCAAGTTGAGATGTAGAGAACTGCAGATATGAAATAGACCAAAACGGTAAGATTACACTTCCAGAAGTTAGCAGAAATAATGAGACCATGCGCATCGGACCAGAATTTGAAAAGTGTTGCTCTTTAATTCTTTTAGTGAAAGTCTTTCAGACATTTTAAAAACGTCTCCAGCTGAGGTTTATTTTAACTGATTACAGCACAGACGTATATATTATAGTCAGCTATCTAACAGTAGGGTCTGCTAACAGAAGTTAGGGATTAACGTTAAAATAGTATATTAGGGTTATAGTTATAGGTTATAAGTTATAGGCTGTAGTAGATTAGGTCTTTAGAGGCTAAGTGTTACAACCCGTTATATATAGATAATAGTCAACTAACCCACCTAGGCGTTAAGCGGCTAAGGCAAAGTATTTATACTATAGATTATAGGAAAATTAGGGACTTACTTAGAATAGAAGAACTATAGAACTAGTTATATAATAATAAGATAAGGAATAATTAGTAGAGCGTAGAGAGAAGCGCTTAGTAATTAGTTAGTTATACTAACTAATTATAATTACTTTATATACTTAAGTAATTACTTAGGAGTAAATAAAGTATACTATTTAAGACTTATATATAGTATAACTTAAGCTTAGTTTATAGTTAGACTTCTATAGTTCTTTAGTAATTAATTTATAACTATTACTATAGATACTTTTAGCTTATTTTTACTATAAATTACTTATTAAGTCTAAGATTAATTACTTTAGTTTCTAAAGACTTAATCTATTATAACTTATAACTTATAACTTATAACTATAACCTTAATATACTATTTAAATATTAATCCTTAACTTCTATTAGTAAACCTTATTATTAGATAGCTAACTATAACACTTTAATTACTCCTATTTAGTAAGTTAACTATTAAAACTACTAATAGTATAGATAATATATTAACTAGTAATAACACTTAGTATATATTTATAACCCCTAATACTTCTATAGCTAGGTTTATTACTATTATACTAGCTTAATTAGTTACTCTATTATTTATAAACTAATAACTATTTAATATACTTAATTAGCTTTAAGAGGAAAATACTTAGCTTTATAGCTAGCTGAACGTTAGTTAAGTACCTATAACCCCTTAAGCTAAATACCTAAAGCTAGAACTATTTAATAGGACTATTAGACTCCTCTAAGAGTTTTTTACCTAAACTTATACCTACTTATACTACTATAATAACTCCTTCTTTATTAAAGTAAATAAGGTTTACTATATAGCCTCTTTCCTTAGAAAGGATATACTTACTTAGTTTAAACCTACTATATATAACTACCTTAAGAACACTTATAATAAGTAAAATAAAGATACTTAAGCTATCTTTAAAAAATATAAGGAATTTCAGAAATAACTTAAGAATACTTTTAGAAACCCTAATAAAGAACGTATTACTAAATATAAACTTATATATTTTACTTAGAAAAGTTCTATTAGTAAATATACCTCTAAATTTCACTAAATTATATCTAAACTAAGATAAGGTAATAAAGCCTTTATTACTAAATTCTATTAGGGATTTTAAGAGGATATAAAGGATAAACTTATATATAATAATTAGCTTAAAGAACTTTATATCTTTATTAATATAGCTATTAAGATTAATAACTAACTTTATAAGAGATACTTTAAATAAAAAGGATAATAACCCTAGACCTCTAAGAAGGTAAACATTTTCAAAAAGTACACCTAAAAGCTTTAATAATAAAGTTAATAAGGATAAAGTACTACTTCTAATTATTATAGTAGACTTATAAACCTTAGTATAGCTACTAAAAACTAAAAGAAACCTTAGAATCCTAAGTATTATAACTATAAGAAGTAAGGATATATTACTTATAAATACTAATAACTTAAGAAGGGAAACTAAAAGCTAATCTCTAAATAAACTAAATAAGTTAGTATAATAACTAAGATACCCTATATATACCTATTATAGACTAAATACTATAATAATAACTACTTTATATATTAAAGTAATAAAGAAGCCTTAATATATTACCCCTAGAACCTTAATAAGGGGAGATTAAGATATAATAACCTAATTAAATAAAGAAACTAGTGAGAAGAAATTATAGAATAAAATAAAACCCTCACTATAGCCTACTAAAGTAATAATAAACTCACTAGAAAACCTACTAAATAACTAGATGAAATACTATAAGTTTAATAACTAATACTTACTAATACCCCTATAACCTTATAATAAATAAGAGACTAAGAACTTAAAGAATAAGTTAAAGAAGAATCTAATAAAGAATTAGACTATTAGTATAACTTAATAGAAGAATAATAATTACTTAAACTTATAAATACTTAGACGTTTAGAAAAAGAAGCTCTACTTATAATACTAAATAAGAAGATTTAGTAGAACCTAGTTTTAACTTAGATAGGATCTTTTATAACTCTAATTCACTAACTAATATTACTTTATAGAACGCTAGATACTATATTAGACCTACTCCTAAGATTAATTTTAATAATAATAATATAAGTTTAAAAGAAGAAACTAAGGATAATATAAAAGAATAAATTACTTATAAAAAGATTAAACTATATATTAATAAATAGTTTATTAAACTCTTTAGAATCTTAGGTTTTAAGTAATAAAAAAGTTATATATTATAGTTTTATATTAAAAACTACTTATATTTTAAAGTAATAAACCTAAAGTATTAATACTTTTTTTAAACTTAATACTTCTTTAATAAATATAAAACTTATATAAAAAATAAATATAAGAATTACTTTTACCCCTATAAATATAATAATATATTTATAAAGAATATATATTAAGAATATATCCTTATTAGTTAAGAAATATATAAGTTTAATAGAAACTTTATAACCTTTATATTAAGCTTAAAGTACTTTATAAAATATATATATAATAAGGATATATAATAAAATAAATATTAGTATAATAAATACTTTATATATTACTAAAAAAAAGCTTAAACTTAGAGAATTATAAAATATAAATTTAATTTATTATAATTTAAAATCTTTAAAAATAGTTTTATAAAAGTATAATAATAGAAAGAATAAATTATATATTTTAGAAAATTAGAGTAATTAAAAAACTAAACTTACTTATTAATAATAAACTAAAATAAATAAGAATAATAAAATTTATATATCTAATATCTCTAAACTAAAAAGTATACTTATAACTATAAGTAATAATTAATAATATAATAATAATTATATTAATTAATAATAAATTAAAAAGAAACTTTATATTATTAAAAATAATAAATAAGTTATAAATATTATAATATATAAAATAATACTCCTATTAGTTTAATAATATAAAAAAAGAATAAATCTAATATAAAGGAGAAACTATTAAGAATAAGATTATACCCCTTATAATAAGTTACTTAAATTAAAATAAATAACTCTAACTTAATATTATAAATATTAGAATATATAATATTATATTAAGAATATTATAATTAAAAAAGAATAATTTATAAATAGATTAGAGAATAAATTAACTTTAATAAGATAATAAAAATATAATTTCTAAATAGTTTTATAGAACTTAAACCTTAAATATACTTAAATAATAAATAATAAAATATTATATTTACTTTTTTAGAATAAAGAAAAGTATATTATAACTAATAGTTATAAAAGACTTTAATAAAAAAGAGGATCTAATTCTATCTATTTTAGAAAAATATAAAATATATAATAAACTTTTTATAAAAAAACTAAAAACTAAACTACTAAAATATATTAGTTTTAATTATAAAATATTTTTTAAAAAAAAATAAAAACTAAGATTTAATAAAATCTATAGATTTAACTTAATAGAGATATAAATACTTAATAAATATCTTAAAAAAAACTTTAAGAAAGGATATATTAGAGAATTAATATTATTAATAAGAAGTTTAATTCTATATATATTAAAAAAGAATAATAAATTATAACTTTATATTAATTATTAT